>VDFB02128519.1:12117715-12262373 GCA_007258455.2 Sequoia sempervirens | reverse complement strand
TTGCACTTTGGGGAAAAGTGACTTTGGTGCAAAGGCACTAAATTTTAGCGCCACTACACCTTACAGTGTTAGAAAGGATTTCATGATGTCAGGGCGCTAAAATTCAGCGCCCTGACATTTCCTTCTCAAAGTTTCAAATGCAAGTGTAGGAGCGTGGTATTTGAGTGCCTTGGCAAATGGGAAGAACATGTTGTGTAATGCAGACCAAAAAGTGTGCCCAACAAAGAGAACTTGTCACTTGGAGAAAAATGTAGAAAGTGTTTTTTTTTTTGTAAATGCCTTCAAAAATAGCACCATAGCATTATGAGTGAAACTCATAAAATTATTTGAAACCTTCATTTTGTAAAACTCATGCATGCTCAACAAAGAAAGGCATGAGTTCGATGAGGAACACGAAAGGTAATCAAAATGTGTTGGAGAATTAAGGAGATGCAAGTAGAGACAAAAATGCACATTGAACAAAAAGAAAATCCCAACATGAACTATGGAGGTCTCTTCATTTCATTTGGCAAGAAAATGTGTTTTGGAGAGGAAGGAAAAATCACGCGCGGGCATGAGAAAGAGCAGATGGAAAGAAAATGAGGAAAATGCATTGGAGATGCAAATAGAAAACAAGAAAACACAAAACAAAAAACAAATTAACAAATCTAGGAAAATAAAACGTAGACATAAAGAGGAGTCAAGAAAGGAGAAACGAATAAAAGCATACCTAGAATAGATAGAGAAAACCTAGCTCGACAAAATGGGAGATCTTCACCAAAAAATGCATTTTGATTATGGAAGAAATTCACTCAGTCAAGAAAAGTGAAGGATGAAAGGTAACAATGAAGAAAAATCAATTTAAAATCACTTTTAAGTGATTTTCAATAACCTAAGTCGACTAAATAAAAATTGGCATGAAATGAGGCATAATAAGTGAAATATGCAAAAGACTTAAAAAACCATGCCCAAGCAAAAATTGGCTAAGTCAGGAAAATAGGTGCAAAGGCACTAAATTTCAATGGAATTACACTTTATAAAAATCACTTTAGTGCAGGGGTGTTGATTTTTGGCGCCCCTGAACTTTTAACAATTAGTCATTTTTTGAAAAGGAGTTGGAGCGCTGTTTTTCCAAACAACTGCACTTTTCCCAATTTCACTAAGTATCAACATTGAGAGCTCACGAAGGTACTCGTTTTGAAGGTATTTGCAAGGTGAACGTAGGGGGATGCTCAATCTGATTGTTTGAGACTTTGGAATGCATTTCAAGGTGACTCAAAAATCACCTCATTTTTCGTTCTTGAACTTCACGAACCTAGGAAATATACAAGTTTCATAGGGGGTTATCCATGGAACGAGCACTGCTAGATTCCGTGATAACAATGAGGATGATTTGATTCTTCCTTGATAACGCTGGTGATTCTTGGGTGTTAGATTCAGGGGCTTCATTTCCTGCTACGTCCCATAGAAGTTATTTTTTTGATTATGTCCAAGGGGATTTTGGGCTGGTTTATTTGGGAGATAATGAACCCTGTCAGATTGTTGGAAATGGAAAAATCAAGATTAAGTTGCAGAATGGGAATCATTGGCTACTACATGAGGCAAGGAATGTTCCAAAGTTAAAAAGAAAATTAATTTCAGCAGGGCAACTAGATGATGAAAGTTGTGTTGTTACATTTAGTGATAAAAAATGGAAGGTTACAAAGGGTACCTTAGTGGTAGAAGAAGGTGTGAAAGTAGGCACCTTATATATTTGTATAGGTCATACTGTTCCTTCTACTTTAGCTATTGCAAATAAAAATCAATGTTCAAGAACAGTTGCTGTAGTTTAGCAGGTAGAAAATCAGATAGTTGATGTGTATTCTAAATTAGCGCTATGGCATAATAGACTTGAGCATATGAGTGCAAAAGGTATGAAAGTACTTCATTCAAAGAATGTTTTACTAGGTCTGAAATGTGTTAATATGGATTTCTGTGAAAGTTGTGTGTATGGAAAACAAAAGAGAGTTAGTTTTCTCAAGGATGGGAAGCAAAAGAAAGATGAGAAATTGGAGTTTGTGCATATAGATGTATGTGGACCAACTCAAGTATCTTCTCTCGGTGGCTCTCAGTACTATGTCACTTTTATTGATGATGCAACAAGGAAGGTATGGATTTATTTCCTTAGGCATAAATATGATGTATTTGAAATTTTTAAGAAATGGAGAAGCTTGGTTGAGAATGAGACAGGTAAAAAGTTAAAATGTATTAGATCTGATAATGGTGGTGAGTATTGCAACAAAGAGTTTGAAGACTATTTTTCCTCTAATGGTATTCGTAGGAATAAAATGGTTTCATGGACTCCACAAGAAAATGGAGTGGTTGAGCGCATGAACATAACAATAATGGAGTGTGAACGGACTATGAGATTGCATATTGGGCTGCCTTTAAACATGTGGGAAAAGGCTATAAACATTATTATTTATTTAATCAATAGAGGTCTCTCTAATCCTTTGGGTTGTGGTATTCCAGAGGAAGCATGGACAGGTAAGAAGGTGAGTTATTCTTCTCTTAAGACCTTTGGTTGTGAAGCATTTGCACATGTAGATTATGAAAATAGAACCAAGCTTGATGAAAAATCAAAGAAATGTATACTTTTTGGATATGACATTGATGAATTTGGTTATAGGCTTTGGGATTTTGAAAATCAAAAAATTGTGAGAAAGAGGGATGTCATATTCAATGAGAAAGTGTTGTACAAAGATCAGTTGCAACAACATGAGAAGAAAGAAAATGATTATGTAGTGCTAGATGATACACCAAACAATGATGTTCTGGTGGTTCCTCATGCTCCACAACAACAACAACAAATACCCGAAACTCCAATGAATGTTAGACGATCTTCAAGAATAAGTAGATCTCCAAAAAAAATTTCTCCCTCTTTATATTCTATTTTATTAACTGATGTTGGTGAACCAAAATGTTATGATCAAGCTATGCAGGTGGATACCAAGGTTTAGTGGGAGCATGGAATGGAAGAATAAATTGAGTTCTTGCTAAAAAATAAAACTTGGGAATTATACAAGTTGCTTGCAGGTAAAAAGGATTTACCAAACAAATGGGTTTATAGGCTGAAAGAGGAGGATGGAGGTAAGAAAATATTTAAAGCCAGATTAGTTGTAAAGGGATTTTGATAGAAAAATGGTATTGATTTTGATGAATTTTTTTTTCCAGTTGTTAAAATGACTTCTATTCGTATTGTTTTAAGTATCATGGCTACTAAATATTTTCATTTAGAACAACTTGATGTTAAAGAAACCTTTCTCCATGGTGATTTAGAAGAGGAAATATATATGGAACAACCACAAAGATTTGAGGTGAAAGGTAAGGAGAAAATTGTGTGCAGATTGAAGAAAAGTCTATATGGCTTGAAGCAAGCACCTCAGCTATGGTATATTAAATTTGATAGTTTTATGGCTAAGCAAGGCTACAATTGTTGTAATTTAGACCACTGTGTTTATTTTAAGAGGTTAGATGATGATAGCTACATTATTTTATGTTTATATGTTGATGATATGCTTGTAGCGAGGTCTAACATGAATCACATAAAGGAGTTAAAACAATAGTTAGCAAATTCATTTGCTATGAAGGATTTGGGAGCAACAAAGCAAATCCTTGGTATGAAGATTACAAGAGATAGGAAAAACATTTTTTTTTTTTTATCTTAGGCTGATTATGTTGAAAAGATGATGCAGAGATTTCATATGGAGAATGCAAATTTTTTCAACACACCTTTGCCCAGTCATGTCAAATTGACTAAGGATATGTGTCCAAAGACACAAGAGGAGGAAGAAAAAATGTTGAAGGTACCATATGCTTCAGCTATAGGCAATTTAATGTATGTCATGGTATGTATGAGACTAGATATTGCACATGTTTTAGGAGTTATTAGTAGGTATATGAGTCATCCTGGAGTTGAGCATTGGAATGCAGTAAAATGAATTCTTAGGTATTTGAGAGGTATATCCAATAAATGTTTATGTTTTGGGGGCTCTAATATTGATTTGAAAGGATACGTTGACTTAGATTTGGCAGGAAATATAGATACCAGGTAGAGTACCACAAACTATGTATTTACAATTGGTAGGACAATAGTTAGTTGGATTTCTTGATTGAAAAAGGTGGTTGCTTCATCCACCACAAAGGCAGAGTATGTTGATGCAACAGAGGTGGTAAAGGAGATGATATGGCTTCAAATTTTCATGGAAGAGTTGGGAAAACAACTAGCTCAAAATTACTTGTTTATAGATAGCCAGAGTGCTATATATCTTGCAAATAATTCCACCTTGCACTCTAAAACCAAACACATACAATTGACATATCATTTCATTCGGTCAGTGTTGGAAGATGGATAGGTCAAGCTAGAAAAGATACATATAGATGCCAATCCAGTGGATATGTTTACGAAGGCGGTGACAAGGGATAATTTGAGCTCCTCTTCAACTTCAATTGGCCTTCAAGGTTGAATTCAAGTATAATAGAGCAACAGGGTCCAAGGTGCTTATTTGTAGTGGGAGCTATAAGTGTAGATGTGTCGTCTAGGATTAGTCTCCAAGTGGGAGATTGTTGGTATGTGGTGACTGATCATGCTATACTGTGCACTCTTCATGTATCCTCGCTGGGATCCGGGGTTGGGCCATGCCCCAAGTGGGGGTTCGGTGGTGGCAGCCCTCGAGAATTTTTTTTTTCACATCACCGAAAAAGGGAAAAATTGACTTTGTAAAACCCTAATTCTAGAAGCTTCTAAAAGCTTGTTATAAGGGGTTGGGATGAGAGTTACAATATGTAGAAAAATGCAATTATTCGTGAGATTGTAATAATTTTTGCACTGGATAATAAAATCATTGGATGACTACGATTTTGTGGATGTAGCTTGGATTGGGTGAACCTCGTTAAATTCTCTGTGTTATAATTTTTTCTGTGTGTTTTGATTCCTTTGTTTTATTGATCAAATTTGTATTTAATTGTTAGATATTTTCCTACTAACCCTAAGAATTAGATGCTTGTGCACTTGGGGAATTGCAATGCCTTCAACTTTCTTCTTTGTCAGCCTTTCTTCAATAATCTTATCTCTACCTGATGCGGACCTATCTTCTTTGACAACGTATCCGCTACCTCCTAGGCCCCAGTGCTATTCTCTGGTGGCTTCCTCCTTTTGCACCAGCCAATCCTCCTTGGTAGCATAATCAAGAATATTAATGGCTATTATATCTTCTCCTTTCTCTCTTGGTATAACTTCAACTTCGATTCATTAATGGCTTATGGTAGCAATGACCCATCTAAGTTTTCTAGCTTTATGGAACCATTGTCATAGACCTCTTGAATTTTAAATGGTCTGAGCCAACAAACCTTAAAATTCCCTAGCTTGATTTTGTTACGACCATTATATTTTAAAACCAACTACCCTGGCCGAAAATTCATTCATCGGAGATGTTTGTCGTGCTAGAATTTTCTCCTCTGTTGCATGGTTTTCATTGCCCATCATGCCATTATTCTTCTTTTGTCTAGTTTGTTCAGTTGGTATAATCGTTCCTTCAAAATCTCTGTATCTTCCATTCGATTCTTGACAACTATCCTTAGGCTCGGCACCATGTACTCCATCAGTACCATCGCTTCCTGACCATACATCAATTGAAAAGGCATGTGCTTGGTTGTCACCTTGTATGTCATATGGTATGCCCATAGGATGGTTGGTAGTCTCTCCTCCCAATCAACTTCCTCTATCCCACACATGACTTTGAATAATTGATACCAACACCTTGTTCATGGACTTCACTTGGTTGTTGGCTCATGGGTAGTACAAACTTGATAAATTATGGAAGATTTAGAACTCTGTTATCATCAACCGAATGATGTGGTTAATGAAGTGTCCCCCACGATCACTAGTAATCTATATCAGAATTCCATACTGTGTCACTATCTGCTCATAAATAAATCTCCCTGTACTCTATACTATGTTATCTGACAATGCTCAAGCCTCTGGCCACTTTGTCTAATATTCTATAGCAACCACAATATATTGACATCGATGTAATTGGCCTACTTTTAATGGCCCAATGAAGTCCAGTCCCCAACATTCAAACAACTCCTAAGGTTGGGATAGGTACAAGGGCATGAAGTCTCATTTCAAGGGTTTCCCTACCCTTTGGTAGGTGTCATAGCCTAACACCCACTCTCAGGCGTTTGTGTACATTGTTGGCCACCATTGGCCCACTAAAATAATTTTTCTAGTCGTAGCATCTGGACCCATGTGACCTCTAGCTAGACCCTTGTGCACTTCTTTAAGTACACTTAATATCTCTTCCTCTATTACACATATCCTGAGAATTTGGTCAGACCCCATCTTATACGACAACCCATTGATCAGATGGAATGTTTTTCTTTTTAATATGAGTTTCCTTCGTTTTGCTGGTGGCATCTGATTTGGGAATGTGGATGTCGATAGGTACTCTTAAATATTCTTGTACCATGAATGGAGTACTGCAATTTGAAATAGGTTTGCATCTCTAAAATATTTGTTCACTCCCCCTTTAGTAGGTTCACCCAGCCATATCCTTGACAATTGGTTGGCGATCACATGGTTCCTCCTTGGTTGCACGATAATGGTGAATGTGAATTCTTGGAGAAATGGTAGCCACTTGCTCACTCTCCCTTGGATTATTGGTTTGTTCACCAGGTACATTAGGGCTTTGTGGTCCACATAGAATGTGAATGGTGTAGCCAATAGGTAATATGTGAATTTTTGCACCAAGTAGACCATCCTGAGTGCTTCACATTTGGTCATACTATAGTTCTTCTCTGATTTTGAAAGTATATGTCTCACAAAATCACTGGGTGGTCCAAATCGTGTACTCCCACTTGAGCCAATGTTGCTCTGATGGTGAAGTTAAAGGCATCCAAATGTACATGGAACTCCTTGTTCCAATTGGGGTATGCAAATATGGGTGAACTAATCAGTTGGTCCTTTAGTTCATTAAACACCTTTTCTTGTTCCTCTACCCATACAAAAGGTTTTCCCTTCCTCGTCAATAGGTCGAGAGGGTAAGACACTTGTGCGAAGTTTTTGATAAACCCCTAGTAGTACCCTACGTGCCTGAGGAAGAACTTTACACCAGTGACATTCTCTGGAGCCTCCATCTATACAATTACTCTTACTTCATTTGGATAGGTTTTTAGTCTAGCTTTGCACACAATGTGTCCCAATAATTTCCCCTACGGCACCATGAATTTGCATTTCTTGGGGTTCAATGCAAGGCGGGTTGCTCTGCACCTCTCCATGCATTCTTTGAGAGCCTTCAAATGTTTCTCCTTGTCACTGTAGATCGACCAGTGGTTGAGGAATGCTTTGAAGTTTCCCACAAAAAATTTGTCGAAGATGTGTAATATTATTCTTTGGAATGTCGCTGGCATGTTGCACAACGGAAATGGCATCTAGTTGTACGCATACACCCTATCCTCGGCCATGAAAGTTGTCTTCAACTTTTCTTCATTGACAATGTTGATTTGGTTGTATCCAGAGAACCCATCTAAGAATGAGTACATCTCATGCGCAACGACCTCTTCGAGAATTGTGTCGGTGAAGGGGATTAGAAACGGGTCTTTAATAGTCATAATGTTCAAACACCAAAATTTGACACATATCCGGATCTACTCTGATTCCTTCTTCAGGGAAATGACAATCAGTGACACCAGTCACTGACTTATGCTTTGAAAATAATGCCCACTTCCAACATCTTCTAAATTTCATTATGTACTTTGGTGACACAATTTTTGTTCATCTTATAGGGTCTCTTCCATATGGGTTGAGCTCCCAGTATGAGAGGGATCCTATGTATGCACAACTCTGGTGGTATGCCCTTCAGGTCCTTGTATGTCCAAGTGAAGACATATTTATATTCCATGAAGATTTTAAATGTTGTCGTCTTTAGTACAAGGTCCCAATCATTACTGATGAGGATCTCCTTAGGTTTTTCTTGTTCACTGAGGTTTACTTTCTTTAGTGTGTGTTCCTCTTTTTTGATGAGTTTGTATCTTTCAAACTTATAGGCTGGTGTCTCATCCAATTCTGCCATGCCTTCCTTATACTCACCATATTCTAGTGGAAATGTATGACTAGTCGAACCATTATCTTCTTCCTTTCCCCTCTTTGATTTGTAACATGTTGCAATCTGGGTGGAAGACTTCGTAATCCTCTATTTTCCAATGAAATAGCTTGTTCAGTGAACTAGTCTCGTCCTTCGAGCAACTTCCAATTTCAAGTACACCCTCAGTGTTTGGTTCCATCTTGTTCCTTTCCTCATCGACATCCGATCCTCCGTCCTATTCTGATCTTGAGGAAGCTAGTTCTTCACTCACAACTTGGTTCTTCAAATCAATAATGTACTTCTTCCCATGACTCTTGATCGAGAGTGTGTTCCTCTTCCAATTATGGTTTTCCTTGGTGGAAATCAGCCATCCTCATCCAACAATGCATTGTACGCCTTCTTCTCCAATGAGATGATGACAAAGTTTAATAAGAATTGTTGCATGTCGATCAAAACTTTCTGTGCCATTAAAGTACCGAAAGGTTTGATGCCATGCTAGTCTGCTCCTACTAGGTAGAATGTTGGGGGCTAGAGAGTTGGATTTCCCAGGAACTTCCAAGTCTCCTCTAGTAGTACGTTCACCCTAGAGCCTCCGTTGATGATGGTGTTGGAGAGATTCCTCCCCATGATTTCCATCTGTACAACGACTGACTTCCTCCCAAAATTTACTGTGAGTAGCATCAGGTTTGTGGTGTCTCCTGCCAATTTTGTCATACTCTCAGTCAAACCCTTTTGTATATTATCCTCGATGATGTTCGTGAGTGCTACTCTTAGTTGAGACATCATTTGCAAAAGTATGATCCCACAATACTGGTTTATAATTTCTGGGAGATCCTGATTTTTGCTGAAAACACATATTTTTAGAAAATATAATGATTTAAGCCTTGAAAAGTTCCATTTAAAGGATTCCAATTGAAGAGGGTTTGATTGAACCACCTTAGATCAAACCCCCTTGGATAGAACCGAACTAGTTTTAAACCATACCTATAATGAGTCTCCTTTACACCTCTCAAAATACTAATTGAAAACCACTTTTGATTTACCTTTTGGGGGATCAAATGAATTCATTTAATTTTTTTTTGTATGTATTCCTTATTATAAGCTTCCCAAAAAGTATAATTTTAAATAAATTTAATTTTATTATTATATTTATTTTTTATTTCTTGTGAATGTAGGTTTTTCATTGAAAATCAAGCTCTTTATTCTACACATGTGGAAAAATAGCAGATTATAAAAAAAATTTGAAAAATATATGTGCACTAGATATTGAAGTCCTTGATCCAACAAAAAATAATAATTTTGATACATATGAAAAAAGTTATGTTATATACAGTCCACCTATGTTTGAATTGTAATTGGTTTGACTTCAAAACTTGATTAAGGAAAAAATATTCAATAAAGCACTATGAAACCAAATGAAAGTGCTAGATATTGTAGTTACAAATCTAAATTCAAAAAAAATAGAATTTTATCCTTCATGGAAAAAAGTTATGTTGTATACGGTGAGCATCACTCCTTAAAAATGGTGTTTACTGAAAAAAACTAGTTTTCAAAGGAGATGGAAAAATAAGTGCAATTTGATTCCAAATTTTTTGAAAAAAATAAATTTAGAATCTACAATAAAAATGTCACAAATCACTAGTTTGCATCATCTTCAAATTCCTCATGGTTTAGCTGCTATAGGTGCCCGAAAGTGAAGATATAGTTAGAAAAAATTTCAGTGTCCAATTTGGCCAAAAATTGTAAACCAGTATTGTGGGATCACCCAGAAGGTCTACCTTAATTGGTACAGTTGTATGAAGCACTTGTTGTACTATATTCTTCTTGGACTCTGACTGCAACAACGTACTAGCTCCCTTGGAAGTTCTTCATTCATTTTCCATAGCCTCTTCCACTTTTGCCCTTGTAATTCCAGGACATCTTTGTCGGCTACCTCTAGCATGTTAACGCCTTTTTGCTTTGGGCAGTCAGTGTCTTCGTGATCGCCAAGACCACACCATTTACACAACCTTCCCTTGGTGCCTTGACCGCTCTGGCAATCCCTGACAAAGTGATCCCATTCGTTGCACTTTCAACACTAGATCATGGGTTTACCTTTGTGTCATACTATATTTTCCTTCTTGGCGTACTATTATTACTTCTTTGATTGTTGCAATAGCCACTAGGGGATGCATTGTTGGTTTGGGCTTTCGACGGTGTGGTTAGAGGGGTTGATTGTTCCCCTTGTGTGAAGAACACTTGCAAACTCTGTGTTTTTAGGTTGTATGAGCACTCCTTGATGGAGTGTCCCATAACTTGGCAGATGTCACAAAACATTTTCTTCAGATCGTTCACCTTTGTGTGACCTTCTATTTTGCATTTGGCACACCATAGTTTTTTCACCTCCTTCGACCCTTCTTTGTTGGCTTTTAGTTCTTTCATCATTCTTAGTGTCTCATATATCAACAGAGAGCTTGTACGATTTTTGACTCATCTTCACTCTCCCCCGTACTAGTTCATCATCTTTCTTTTTCCTTGCGAAGATGTCTTGTTTTTTCTCTCGATGTCCATCAGACAGTTATATGCTTTAGTGTACGAGGATGGAGGTACCACCTTCATTTTCTTCTGGAGTGAGGGAAGTTGTCCTTCAATAAACCACCTCTTCTTCATACCATTCGCAAGCTGTGTCTCCAATTTCCCCAATAAGTCTTTTAGTTTCTGGTTATAGGTAGCACACTCTCGTGCTTCCCTTGCTTCGTATTGTATATCTCCGCTACAATCTCACTATCATCCCTCAGGAGTTTGAACTCATCTTGAAATGCTTGCTTCAATAATCTCTATGACACCCTGTGTACTTTGTCCAATTCTAAGTACCAGTCAATGGCACTATCTCTCAGTGTTGTTGGGAATGCTTTCAACCAGTAATCTAGATCATCTTGTTTGTTGGCTACCCAAATTATTTCACATATATTATAGTGGCATACTAGATCTTCTGACCCATTCCCCATAAAATTTGATAGTTTCTACTGCTTGGTTGGCGGAGTCACCATCCTCCCCTATTGTCCTCCTTGTGTGTTGGACTTGATTGGATTGGTTCTCCTGCTACGTCCCAGTGTCACTTGCACTCTTGGCCACGTACGAGTCTCTCCCATGTCATCCATCCACATGCTCGACACCTCAAGTGTCCTGGGGTTCACTCTGGTGCTCCCTCTACCCTAGGGTCTTAGGCTTAGATCTTTCAGTCCTCAGCCCTTTGTTGTCATATGATATAAACAACTCCCGAATGTGTTGGATGCTACTATCGAGCTCTTCACTTAATTCATCTTCATTGTCTTCAATTTTGTACCTTTCTCCATACGGTGTACCAAAGGGTCCTTCACCCCTTTACTCGACTAGACTTTGGTGTGCTCATATGATATATCAATCTATTCCATCCAGGTTCTGGTGTGCTCTTGTAATGGATTAATTTATTTCAGTTATGTCTTGATGGATTTCTTTGTCAATTTTCTTTAGCCTTCGTCATCTATTTTCTTGCTCTTGCACCTTGAGTGTTCATAGAACCTTCTCTTCTTGAGTTTCGTGCCCGATTGCTACTCAGTTCTTATCTTTGTTAGGCCATATGGGCATTAAAGTTTGGTTACATGATCATTGATTGCAAGGAGTACGTCTTCTGCTAGTATCTAGTTGTTCGTCTTCCCGCTTGGTTTGTTCCTTGTACCGCTACAATATCTGTTGCCTTCGATGTTCCTGGTCGCTCTCTTCCTGAAGATCTTGTAGGATGATGAAGTGGTAGGCCAGAAATCTTAGCGTCAATTGAGGAGATGGTCCACCTTATCATTCACTTGCAGCCTATCCCAAATGGCCGCTTAAGGGATCTCTCGCCTAAGAGCCTCCCTCCATATGTGCTCCCTTAATGAAATGTCACATAGGTTGATGAGGTCCTATGTCAACTCGTCTTCTCATTCTTTAATTTTTTTCAACAATCTCTTCTTCCATATGACCCATTACAATGCCATGCTGCTACCAAGTGACTTCCTAAGTACATTTAGGAAACGACGCCAAATATTTACTCAAAGAATGATTTCCAACATACACAATGAGTAAACAAGGGTAATTGACAGAACATAACACCATACTAGAATGTAAAGCATAAAACCATCAATGTTGTCTTTATTCATTAAACATATGCTAGTACAAGTATATTATGACAATCATAACATAACAATAACATGTCCATTAACTACACATGTGACTCTCGAAACATAGAGTGTGCAGACGGTGGTTGAAGACCAACTGCGCATCATTTCATTACATTAATTATTCTCTCAGAAACTAATTCCCAAACTACTAACTAGTACGACAAAACACTTTCATTAAATATCAAACTAAGTCTTATTTCTTTATTCTCGGTCGACTAATTACATTTTGGCTAGCTATAGTTTGGAAGAAACCATGTGAAATTTTTACAATGTTTTGGGTTCCCTTGAGCATTTCTCTGAGTTTTCTTTGTGTAAAGATCACTTTTTCATCATTTCCACCCATACCAACCTTCAATTTCTTTCTCGCTAGCTCACTGAATTGTGACAAGAACACTACTTTTTTGGGTATGATTAGTCCTATAATTGGATTTAGAATCAAATCGACTATGGAAGTGAGCAATTCATTTTAGATCCTAAAGTGAAGAAGAGTCGCCCTCTCTAGTCAAATGACCCTTAACTACCTTCATTCTATGGGAGTAAATGGTGAGTCCCCAACACCCCCAGGAACAATTGCTAGACCAAAACCACTTCCACAAGAGAGAGAATGGCGAGAAAACTTGCTTCACAATGCAAGATTGAATAATGTTTGAATATGCAAATGTACATGAGATGTCTTTCTTATAAAGGCAAGGATGAGAGATAGGATTAGACAATATCATGACAAGTGTCTTAATCCTATTACATGAGGCAACCAATAAACTAATCACCTAGGAATCAAGCAATACTAGCTAGATAAGATAAGTTCTAGAAAAGCCAACTAAGACTTCTAGAAAGAGTCTTTTATCCTAAGTAAACTTAACATATGAATATGTCCCCTAATTACCTAGTGAGTGAATTAGCTAGGTACAAGCCATTAATTCACACCAACACCCCCCCTTAAGTTCAACTTAGCGAGAAGATTATTATGCAAACTATGCAAAGATGAAGATGAAGATGGGTCTCAACTACTAGGCCATGTTAGGTACCCATTTACAATGCAAATGAAAATGCAATAAATCTCTCACAAGTGGAGAAAAGGAGAAAACTTAGTGGGACAAAACTCCTCTCCAAAAGAGAGAAAAACAAAACAAAGAAAACATGATGTATGGAGGACTCAATGATACCCCCAAGGAATAGATCCATCATGTATATACAATCAATGACCCCCCATAAGAGGGTAATAGAGAGATAAGATATCCCCCCATGATGAAGAAGCTCCAAAGCTAATGAAGAATGCCTAAAAAAAAAAGATGATCAAATGTCTGCAAGCAACACATCTTCCCTTAGGAAGAAACAAATCCATTAGCTGATGAAGAAGCCACTCATTGTCTAATTGAAAGGAGGAAGAATGAATGCTCAACATGTACGCCTCTGAAAATGAGTAGGAGCCTCGAGGCTTGAATAAGTCACAACATAATCATGGTCAAACTCAACCAAGAAACATGAAAAATCAAGTGATGGAGGAGACTCATGAATATCAATCTCCAAAGAAAAATTAGATGGTATAATAGTTGTGCTAAAATTGTCATCAAAGAGGAGAGAAATCCCCTCAAGTGTGTCCTCCAAATCTGTATTATGAGATTCCATGAACAAGTTAGTGATACCTGCCAAATACTCATCCCACAAAGCAAGATCTGAAAAACTATGATCATCTTGCTGAATAGAAGCATCAATGGTTGAAGAAGTAGGAGATGGAGGAGTAGGAAGCTTAGCACTGGGCTCTAGAATACCAAGGTGTAAATGACCAAACTTCTCCTCACTAATGTGGTTCACACTTAATGAAGTGTATGATGCAGACAAAGGAACATTATCATCTTTTGAAGCAAAATGTGAAAAGGAATACACACGAGATGAATGATCAACCATCCCAATAGCAACAATATCCCTAGTCTCCAAGTCCCTTATGTACACTCTATTTAGAGTGAACTCAACTATTTTACCTTGTCCCCCATGAGTAATTTAATAAATAGAAAGGAGATTTGTGGACAAGGAAGGAACACAAAGAAAATTATTGAAATTCCCTTCCCCGATGTCAATAGAACCCTTCCCACTTACCTTCATATAAGTATTGTTACCCATCAATATATGAGGAGAATTACAGGCTCAAAAGAAGAGAACATATCCATAGAAGATGACATATGATGAGATGCCCCTGAATCAAGAAGCCATCTATGTGATTCAAGACTTGTAGAGGCCAAGAGTGCTTGTCCTTTCATCTTGTGTAGCCTAGATGTAGATGTTGTATTCTCTGAATGAGATGATGAAGTGGTTGTTGATTGAGATGCTGAAGAAGTAGAAGACATTGATGAGGGCAACTGGATGTTATTCTTTTGAAGAAGGTGTGTGAGTTCATCAATATTCTTCTTATTGTAACATTTATGCTCATCATGTCTTAGCCTTTTACAATATGCACATTTAAAATTCTTCTTTTTAGATAATTCCTCTTTTGAAGAGGGTGTGGACTCAGGAGTGCTATGTGAAGGAGGATCTTTACCTTGCTCATTAGACTTGGGAGCCTTATTCTACTTCTTACCTTTTCCACTTGAAGCCTTTGTATCCTTTTCAAAAAGAGCATGAGATGTAGAAGACTTCAATATGCCCATGTGTACCAACTTTGCTTGTTCCCTTCTGAGCTGAGCTGCAAATTCATCAAGAGAAGGAATTTTGTATGCATTGCCAAGGGCATCCATTGTAGCATAGAATGTAGAAACAAACACTGAATAATCAGGACCAAGCTTAGCAAGAATTGAAAGTATCAACTATTCATCCTCTTCACTGACCCCACAATTAGATAGCTGCAATCTAAGAGAATTGAACTTAGAGAAGAAGTCTTGGATATCGTCAAAATATGAAGGATTTAGACCCATTAGTTCATTCTCCAACTTAAATTTCCTCATCTTATCTGGCTTACCAAAGAGACTCTCTAAAGTAGTCCAAACTTGATTTGGATGTGTGTGCAAGATGCAACATAATATCTAAGATTTGGAGAAATGGACAAAAGAAGAGTACCAAGAGCTTCATCCCTTCTATCAAGCCATTTTCTTCTCTCTTTAGCTCCCGCAGGTTCTAGATCTTGACCAAATGCGATCCTTTACAATGTCAATTTTAATAATAACAATTCCATTTGTGATATCCACTCATGATAGTTATATGGAGTTAGAGATACAAATTTTGGAAAATCCATGATACAATTAGATATTACAAGAGAGGAAAAATAATTTTCCCTCACAATACAAGAAATCAACCCCTTTATCCCAAACAAAATTACACTTTTTTGCAAATTTACAACAAAATATCCCAAACTATCAAATCAGCTACAAATTGAAATTATGAAAATTTGGAAAAAAATCTACAAAAAGTGCATGAATAGAACTGAAGTGCTCTTGAATATCTTCCCAATGCCACAAATTTGAGGAAAAACGGAGTCTAGAGCAAAAAGATATGAGCTCGGACGTAGAAAATGATGATCGAGCTTCAACCTGGAAAAAATGGAACAAAACTACAAAATTTCTGCAAAATGACTACACCACTATAAAATTCAAATCACCAGCTTTTCGACGATATTTTGTTTCAAAAATTTCGTCTCCATTTGCAAAAGTTATGAGAAAATGAAAAAAAAGCTTATTTGGTACCTTGATGACTAACCAGGAGCAAAAATATTAAATTTTTGGGCTAAAATAATTTCGGCTCCACATAATCTAATGCCAAATAATACTCCAAATCTTTCAACCGATGGTGTATATGGTTGAATTTTAATAAATTTGGAGGTAGGCTTAATAATATAGTCGGCCTTTTGTTTTTATAAGGCTTTTAATACAAAGCAAAGTCTCCACAAATGTTTAATATATAAAAGCTTCGCCAATAACAAAATTTTAAACTAATAACATACATGCGTACCAGTTGGGAATGTCGACCAGGGATGATGGGTCATGGGATGACGGCCAGTGCCCTCTATACCAAGTAATAAAGAGACCTGCGATGGATGTGGAAAAAATTCGGCCAACAACCGAGGTACGGGCCGATGCCTGTGAAGTGCCGAACCAATCAAAAATCTTGAAGAAAATACTAGCGACTACAAATCCTCCGCGCAGACCAAGGGTCTGTCAAGTGCCCGTGGAGATCAAAGGATGATGTCGCCAGTAGGTCGCAGGAAATATGCGAGGTATATGTGGAAAAATATGCCGACAACAAAAAAATCACCACAGGATTTTTAATAAAGCCCCGATACAAAATAAACTTTTGCTCAAAAAATAAAACCGCAGAAATATTTTTTTTGAATTTTTTTTTTCTGCTAATAAAATAGTCGACTTGGGGGTCGTACGACCTGTCCAGGGAAAAAATATTTGCCTAAAAAATAAATTTTACCAAAAATGGATGAATTGGCAGTCAAAATTTGTCTGCGAGGCCTTCTGAGTGCAATGGTGATGCATATTTGGGCCCAAAGTGCTTTGAAAATTTAGTGACCTCATGGATCTGCTACTCTTCACACTTTTTTAAACCCTTCATAGATTTGGCAAAACATATCCAATTTTGACAAAACGAAAGGAAAACCTAACTTTCGTTGATGCCCTAAATTCAACTGTGAGGTCAATGAAACCCCAATCTGCACCCAACAAAATATTCAAGCCAATATGATACCCTCATATCTGGGAAGGAATCTACAACCCTGGTGCTTTGATACCATGTGGGAGTAAATGGTGACTCCCCAACACCCCCAAAAATAGTTGCTAGACCAAAACCACTTCTATAAAAGAGAGAATGGCAAGAAAGCTTGCTTCACAATGCAAGATTGAATAATGGTTGAATATGCAAATGTACACAAGATGCCTTGTTTATAAAGGCAAGGATGAGAGATAGGATTAGACAATATCATGACAAGTGTCTTGTCTTAATCCTATTACATGAGACGACTAACAAACTAATCACCTAGGAATCAAGCAATACTAGCTAGATAAGATAAGTTATAGAAAAACCATCTATCACTTCTAGAAAGAATCTTTTATCCTAAGTAAACTTAACATGTGAATATGTCCCCTAATTACCCAGTGAGCGAATTAGCTAGTTACAAGACATTAATTCACACCAACACATTCTTATGCTTCATCATCCTAGAAAAAGTTTATCTCCAAGTCTAGATCTTGACATCTAACTGATGAGAGGTAATTTTTCATATTTTTACAATTCTTAAATTACCCTTTTTCCCTAGATATTCAATAAATTGTAAAAGAATTAAAACTACTAAGTCTTTTGAGAACCATAAAGATGTTAATTTTTTTCAATGACTAATATGGTAGGAGATAATTAAGGCTGGAAATCTGAGATGGGATTGCAACTATTTGAGTGTATGGATGAGGAATTTGATTTCCATTTGTTGCCAAGACATGTTTAAAAATATTTTTTGTTTATTACAGACCATTTTAATGTTATGGCCATTAGCCTATGTTCTATATTTATCATATTTTGGTTTATTGACCATAGGCCAAAACGAGCCATTTTTATATCAATTTTGGAACAACAATAGTTATAATACTTAGTATATATATATGCATTGAAAAACAAATGTTAATCGATATATATTTGAACTTTTCTTCATTTTGAATATATTCAAATGGTACTACGTATGTGCATAATTAGCTTGGTGTAAAAAGGAGTTCTTACTTCATCACCAAGTGAACCTAGGAGGTAAGGCCCACTTCTTGGGTTACCTGGTGATTTTCCTAGAACTGGTTTGTGATTCAATTTTCTACATAGTGATTTAATGTTGTGTGTGTACTTACTGTCATGATATTGTTATTTGCAATATGGTTAAACATTGTTTATCATTAAACAAGATAGTTATATCGGTTATTGATATTCTAGTAGTGTTAATTTGTTTATTTTAAGCTTGAATCATGAATTACATTCTGGATTCACACTGTCATTTTGTAGATTGTGGCAGTTCCTATCACAAAAACAAAAGTAGGCCTTGATTGAACTAGATTTCGAGTTAGATAGTTCTTGTGTATTTTAGTTGAATTTCATACTTTCTTAATTTACTACTTTCAGCCCTTAGGCATATAGCCCCAATAGCTTTCATAAGTTTTATGCTCCCGGATTGACACAAGGAACAAACTGAAATATCCCACCAAAAATATAACGACAACCTTAAAAGTTTATAATCAAAGTTTTGTCACAATATTTTGGTTCCATTGTCGGGGAAAGGCATTAAAGGCCTATTAATCTGGTAAGTTAAGTTAGGACCAATGCATCAAGGAGAAATTTCACACAATTTTTGACCTTACCTAGGTAATTACCCTTGGTTTGTATTGTATTAAATCATATAGTTAGGGATAAGAAAGGTATATTTTTCAAACAAAGTGTAGGAAGTAACTTAGAAAAACAAGAAAACCCCAAAAAAGGATCAAAGCCACTATTTGTGAACAAACAATTGAAAAAGGAACCACTTGAACCTGATCTTGAGAAGTGTGTAATCAAATCCATTATTATTGAGTGAAATTTTGAGTCACCATCTAGGAAACAACAAGAAAATTACTTGAAATCATTACCCCTAAGTTTTCCAAGAAATTCGAAGAATCTTACGAATTGTAAAGTGGTAAGCCTCTAGAGCATAAGCAATCTAATTTTTTTTCATCTTTTTATACACCTTGGGAATTTGAAGTTGTGATCGACAATAATAATGACAAAAATAATGATCAAGCTTAGGCTAATAATAATCTTGTTACTTTTGAATTATGTATTGCCCATCCTATGGAAGAAGCTCCTATGAAAAACATACCTCATTCTACTTTGCCAATTTTTAGAGGACTTTCTATGGAGAATCCCGATATGTTTCAATTTGAGTTTGATGTCTTATGTCATAGCTATGACTACTAGAATCATGCTCAAAAGCTCAAGTTGTTTCCAACTACATTAAAGGATGTAACATTATAGTGGTTTATGGGCTTAGGGCCACAAACTATTCACACATGGGAAGATATGAAGGAGAGATTTTTGAAAAAGTATCAGAAGTATTACAAGATGAAGGAAGTTTGAGATGAAATATTTTGTATGATGCAGTGATAAGAGGAAATTTTGGAGGATTATCTTGAACAATTTTCATTTAGTCTTCAAAGGATAAGACAAACAAAATTAAATAATGATACTGTAAAGATGCTTTTTCATAGAGGAATTCATGATGAATGTATTGATGTATTAAATCTTATAGGTTGTGGAGATATTTCTAAATTATGATTTCATGTTATTTGTGATATTTGTAAGAATTATTCGAGATCAACTTGATCAATAAGAGGTTATCTTGTGAAGCATGTCTCCTATGGAAGTGCAACAAGTATCACAAAACATAAGCTAGGTATGTTACTTGATGATTTAAAAATTGATCTTTTAAGTCATACGGGTAATGAAATTGATACTTTGTACACGCATAAAAAATAGGAAGAAGCTAAAAAAGAACTTGCTATATTTTGTCCAATCTGTCATAAGAAACATACTAGTGAAGAATGTTCTCGTAATAAAACAAAAAATTCTTCTTTAGAGGATGCTAGTCGAAATACCACTTTACGACCCCTTCCAGTAGATATGGCAGATATTGGCTACACTGAAGAGCCTATTTATTACATGGCTCAACGAAGGCCTTGGCCTCCATGAGCTATGCCCCCAGGGATGATGAATGACTTCTATACACCACACACGTAGGGCCTAGTAGTCAACCTAGTTCTTTTTTGAACCAATATGGATAGTATGGTGGTTGGAAACAACCTCCAACATATCCATAGTGGCCAAACTGATACCAACATTCTCTACAACCGTGGAAACAAGCATGGAGGATACCACCACCACAATTTACACAATATCCATCATATCACACACCACCTATGGTTACTCCATACCAACAACCACAAATTTTTTTGTCACTGATACCACCCACATCCAATAATCCACCATCCAACCCATCACAACCACCAAAGGCAACACCAATGCCTACTCAACCATCACCAAACCCAAACAATAAGGTGGCACAATTGGTATATAATAATGAGGTGGCAAGATATCCAACTTACCTTATTAATACACTAGATATTAATGGAGTATAATTAACGTCAAGTAAAGCTCTTTAGGGACCCACCACTACTGAAGTAGATGATTCATTAGAAGAGTGTGAGGAGAAAAATATATTAAAAAATGAGCTATCTAACTTGTCCCCATATCTTGATCAGTTTCAGTCCCAGCCAAGACAAAAGGAAATACCCAAACCTAAATTTGATCTTGTTAATGAGGTAAGGAATGCTAATATTTAAATTCCTCTTTTGTAGGCAATTAAGGATATTCTTATATAGATGAAGATAATTAGAGACTTGTGTACACAGAAGAAAAATAAGAAACGAGATTTGAAATTGTTCAAGTTATTGGACAACTTGATGATCTTATGTTGGGGATTATCTCAATTCCAAGTATTCAGATCCAGGGAGTCCTATGATACAGGTACGAATTGGTCACATTCTTATTCCAAATACCATAAAAAATTAATCATATCAAATCCTCATGAGAGAAATCATATTTCTATCCAACATCTTGTTGATGGCCTAATTGATATGATTCAACATAGGAATACTACAATTAGTCTACCTCTCTTAAAACGATAATAGATTTGATAGTTATTGTATCCAATGTCTCTAAAGTTGTGTCTCAACTATGTTGGATAACTCAATAGTCAATTATGGTCTATTTATTCAAGGGGCCTTTGATGATTCTCAAAATTTTATCAAGTTTCTTTTTTAAGTGACTCTTTTTCCTTTTTTGTGATATGAGTTTTTCAAGTCATTTTCTCATAATTTTAAAGTTCTATTTTAGTATAATTTGAGAGATTGTAAAATAAAACAATATAAGAGATTAAGTTGACAAGAAATAAACTAAACAATTTTTTTGATTCAATATTTTAGTCTTTACATAGAATATATGGAAAATTAATTTAGAACCCCACTATATCATGATCACCAATTGTTCAATCAATAATAAAGAAAGTGCCAACTTCAAAGTATTCTAGAGTAGCTGAAATGTATTCACTAAACTACTATATTTCACACACAAATTCAATAAAAAAATCCAACAACTTAACATAAATAGATTTTTCAATCCTCTCACTCTAAGTTTAAAAAAATAAATTAAAACATAAAGAATTTATTAAAGTACTCTACAATTCAAATAAAAAAAACATTTGAAGAAGATGTAAGCTTTATTAATTTCAACAAGAATTTCTACACCAAAATTGAATCTTCTTCTTTAGATTTCTTCCTCTAACTATTACTAAAAGTAATGCTACTAAATAATGTATGAAAACATAGATATCAAAAGAGTCAACCTTTATTTAATATACTATATTTCCTTTTATCAAAAAAAGACTTAAAATATCCATTCTTCATGCATATTTTGTAGTCAATAATTCCTTATAGATGTTCCTATCTTTATATCACTCTAAAATTCATTCTTCATTTCCACTTATCAAAATTTGATCCATACATCATATTATATGATCTCATGCATATTTCTAAACTATCACTTGACTATGCATAAATATAGGAGCCACATTATGAATTGGTGGGACCCATTTTACATCAAGTCTTTATTGAAATATAAATAAAAAATAAATTAAATGATTATCTAAGAATGCTAAAAATAGAAAGTTTGACTTGGCACCAAAATATTTGAACTTCAATAAAAATCATCCCCTATGTTGTTCCTTCCATTTGTAATCACTATATATGCTTTTTAATACTTGTCCATGATAGCTCCATTTGGACTATTTAGCCAAGCCCTCCTAAACTTAATGTCTTCATACAATTTTGTGGAAAAAATCATGTTGGTTATTCATGTCAGCAAAATCTTCTCAAAAATCTTAAAATCTGCCAAGTTGCATGAGCCAATCCAATGCATTAATATTTGTTTTTTTCCTTAGTTCTTTAACCTTTTCTCTTAAAAATTTCTTGATCTCCTTTGCAAGCTTCTCTTTGAATGTTTTTTCATATCAAGGCATCTGCACCAAGATGGGGGACCAAAAAGTGGCCACTCCACCTTTTGGTTTCGAAAAAGAGAAAACACAAGTGCATTATAATTAAATGTGATTGTGTTATAATTAAACACAAGTGCATTATAATTAAATTTTCTTGTGTTATGGGTTGGTAGTGGCTGAGCCTAGGCCTATTTTTTTGAACTTAAGGAGTTAGGGAAAAGTATTAAATGAGAGCATTTGTTATATGCTTGCAATTTATCGAAAAATGTTTAAAATGGGCCACAAAATGCATAACTTTGAAAATTAAGGTCTAATTAAGGAATGTTTGCAATGTGTTAATGCAAGGGTCACTAAAGTAGGTCCAAACTAGGTGTAAAATTATACTATCCCCTAAAAGGGAGTACAATTTGTGACACTACACACACAGACACATAAACTCATGAAGATTTAATTAAAACAAAGGGATGAAAGAAAATAAACTAGAGTTAACTACATCTCTCATATATATAGATTGATATGAAGATTTAATTAAAACAAAGAGATGAAAGAAAATAAGTCAGAGTTGACTACATCTCTCTCTCTCTCACACACACACATATATATTATGCACTGATATGAAGAATTAATTAAAATAAAGGGAAGGAATAAGTTCCAACAACCAATTATGAATGACAAAATTTGATTAGGCTCTCTAACCCAAACTAGAGAGGGAAACTAAGAGAGAAAGAGAAATTTAAACACCTTTTAAGGATGATGATTTTCTAATCCTTTTTTGTGCATTAATAAGATTCATGGTTAGTATCATTAATACATAATTACTAATATTATTTTATTTATAATATTATTATTCCCCATTACCCTCTTGTTTTTTGAGGGCATGTCCATAAAGAGGATTTCAAAATTGTTAACCAATTTTACTACCTAATATTTTTACTTTTATTTTTGCATCATAATATAATGCTTCTTCTTTTGGTACTCTAAATATGTACATATTTTGATTTTGACACATAGCCCAATTTATTGGTATAATCAAATATACCATTTATTCTTCATGTAAATTGTATTTCAAAATTAAAAAATAGGAGCATTAAATGAATAAATGAATAAATGAATCATAATTGTGTGCCAAGAAAGTCAAGTAAATAGGAAGGGACACATACTTAGTGTAGTTAGACGGAAATGAAAGATTAAGTGATGCATGATAAATGCAAGGAAGTGGACGTTGTGGGTGGCGAACTATTTTCTCACCATGTGACATTGGGATCTAGTACTAGTTGTGTGCCATACAACTTCTAGGGGTGGACTGGACCCAAGATCTATTAGACATCCAAACAAGAACTATTGATCATGTTGGACCAATTGAAGGTATACATGTGGTAGATTTAATTGATATATGTTAAAAATAAAATATTTGGATCCACTGTCCAAAATACGACGTGGCCATGTATTTTTTATTTATTTTTGGTCCATGTGGACCTCTAAACGTAGCTTACTCCATTATGAGCCACTCTCCTTTAATGTTGAAAACAAAATTTGCTAATGTTTTAGCTCTTTCATCTTCAATACAACTTCTCTTCCTTCCAAATTATTATCCATTATATAAAATGATTGCAAGTCAAGTCTCTCATTCTGATCCAATTGTGTAGATCTGTTATTGAAAATATGTCAAATCAAAGGCTAGACATTATTATGCAAGCTGCCAATTTTGAAAAGACACCATTGCACTAAAAGAAATATTAATAACACTATTGAAATGAGAAATAATTGTGTGTTTCATGCTAGATCAAAACATAGAGTTAACATCATTTTATTCAAGATTTGGTCCAAGATGGGTGTGTGTGTGTATGTATATATCTATACACATATATATGTATATGTGTGTGTATATGTGTATGTGTATATATATATATACACATGTTGTGCATGTTTTGCACACATGCCCCGTCGTAGGTAGGGACGCCCTTTTTTATTGCTCCCGACAGGCTACTTTGCTCCTGTCTTGTTTTGCGTGCCCCATTTTCCAAGCCCAAATTGGTCATGTGCCTTCAAACAATCAAATTCCCCTAACCAAATTCACCTACTTAAGGTATTCAAATCTGAGGAGAAATAAAGTCCCTTGTCCCTTTTCTACCCATTGTCCTTTTTCTGTTGACTTGGTCCCTGATTGCTCGATTCGCTTTTTTCTACATTTTTGACTTTGGGGGCAACTTTTTGGTGGATTTGGGATGTGTTTGGGTTGCTTAAATGAACTGCCAAAGTTTCGTCAATGTTTCGTTAAGTTTCGGTGGTTTCGTGGACCCTCGTCACTCCGTTTTCCACATTTTTGACTTTGGGGCCAACTTTTTGGTGGATTTGGGATGTGTTTGAGGTGCCTAAATGAACTTCCAAAGTTTCGTTAATGTTCCGTTAAGTTTTGGTGGTTTTGGAGCTTCGTCCCCCTTTGGCTGTTTTGGAACATTCGTGGAGCCCGCTCCAACCTCTGGGCCCGCCCCTCCATGGTCAAGGGACTCAGTCCCTCTTGGCCATTTTGGAACATCCATGGAGCCCTGATGACCTGGCCTCAATAGCCCGGCCCCTCCATGGCTATTTCCAGGACTTCGTCCCTCTTTGGCCGTTTTGAATATCCGTGGAGCCCTGGCGACCTGGCCTCCGGAGCCCAACCCCTCCATGGCTGTTTCTGGGACTTCATCCCTCTATGGCCATTTTGAACATCCGTGGACCCCCGTCAGTCCGGTTTCCACATTTTTGATTTTGGGGCCAACATTTTGGTGGATTTGGGATGAGTTTGAAGTGCCTAAGTGAACTGCCAAAGTTTTGTCAACGTTCGGTTAAGTTTCGGTGGTTTCAGAGCTTTGTCCCCCTTTGGCTGTTTTGGAACATCCGTGGAGCCCCGGTGGCTCGGCCTCCGGAGCCCGGCCCCTCCGTGGCCGTTTCTGGGAATCTGTCCCTCTTTGGCCATTTTGAACATCCGTGGAGCCCCAACAACTCAGTCTTCAAAGCCTGGCCCTCCGTGGCTGTTTCTGGGACTTTGTCCCTCTTTGGCTATTTTGAACATCCGTGGAGCCCCAGCGACCCAGACTCTGGAGTCCGGCCCCTCTGTGGCCATTTTCGGGACTCCATCCCTTCGTGGTCATTTTGAACATTCATGGACCCCTGCCGGTCCGGTTTCCACATTTTTGACTTTGGGGCTAACTTTTTGGTGGATTTGGGATGTGTTTGAGGTGCCTAAGTGAACTGCCAAAGTTTCATCAACATTCGGTGGTTTCAGAGCTTCATCCCCCTTTGGCTGTTTTGGAACATCCATGGAGCCTCAGCGGCTTGGCCTCTAGAGTCCGGGCCCTCCGTGGCCGTTTCCGGGACTCCATCCTTCTTTGGCCGTTTTGAACATTCGTGGAGCCTTGCAACCTGGCCTCCGGAGCCCGGCCCCTCCGTGGCCGTTTTCGGGACTCCGGCCCTCCATGGTTGTTTTGAACTTCCGCTTTTTTTGAAATGGGTCCAATCTTGAGGAAGTTTTCTGGGCACTCTTCCTTCCCCTTTTCCCATGCGCTATAATTGAAAAATCTCGGTTTTGCTATGTTTTGTGGGGTCCGGGAACTTCGCTTCCAGTTTGCTGTTCCTTGTTCCCTGCCCGCCCCCTTGGGCCCACATTGATGTTTATGCCCCAAATGAGCTCCAAATATGAATATTATAATCTTTTGATGATGCATGGATGAATCTAACAAGGATTTTGTAAGATTTGACTAATGTTTTCCTTGATTGGTGTATGAAAGCACTTACGACACTTCATGTATGCAGGATTCAAGAAGCCTACTACAGGTCCGTCAAGAGACCCATTGAGAAAGCTGAACAAGGAATGCAGATAGCTCCTACCACCATTCGTTTGATGTTCGCCTCTTCCCCTATCACCCACCAATAGGGTTAGCATCAGAAGAAGGCCTGTGCCGAGGAGGTCAAGGACAAAAATGCAAGGGGGTGGTTTTGAAGAAAGCATAAGGGAGTTGTCTCCTCGAATCAAGGGTGACCAATTCATTGATGTCAATCGTCGACAGACTCATTTGATCCAAGGAAGAACATTGCAAACACACCGAGTAAGAAGACAACTTTCAGGCAGTTTCAACTACAGTAAAAGGGAAATCAACTAAATGACGAAACTGCTACAACACCTAAGTACTAGACGACAAAACAGGGAAAAGACAAAGATGTATTTTAAAATTGTTGGATATTGTGGGGTAGGTGAAACCCTAGTGTAAATCAAATGTGGGCCACACAAAGTAATTTAATCCTAGCCATTCATTTGGGTTTTGGAGAACTATAAATAGGGGCTTGCCCCTCATTTGTAAGGGTTGGAGAGCTGGTGTAAAAAGCATTTACAATAATAGAAGACAACATTGCATGATTTTATGGATGTTCTCTTTGATTTTGCTCATCTTGCATGCATGGTTCTACCTTCCATGTTAGTTTTAGTGTTAGTTTCTTGAATGTAAGTGATAATGGAAATTGTTGTTTCAGTATTTGATGGATTTTCAGCTCATGCTTTTTGTGGTTCATTGATGATGAGTCACTTTACAAAGCTAGTCTGAGCTCTTTACTTCATTGCTGCAACTTAGTTCAATTACATGTGCAAGTGTGTGTGTGTAATCTGAAAATCTACAGTCCTTAGAAGATTGCACTGGTTTTATACAACTGTAGGTTTCTCTTGGCCAAGCAAAACCTAGTTTAGGGAGTTTGTTTATTGTAGCAGCCTCCATGATTACTGTTCATTCGTAGTTTCAGGTCTAGGAACTTCCTCTCTCCCCTGCCCTTTTTCCTTTTTTTAATAGTGATCTTATGAAAGGTTCATTGCACATTGTAAAGCCAAATCTAATGATAAAATGGAGTTCTAGACTGCTGTTTGAACCTACAAAAAACACACTTCTCCATCTTAAGAACTCCATTTCAAGACTCAACTTCCCATACTTTGTAATTCATTCGTAGGACCGCCTTGTGATTCTAGCAAATCACATCAAACAACTAAAATATTTCAAACATTGTCAAGACCTAACATTAAAGACCTTGGGATAGTGTTCTGCAATCTGATTATGGAAGATTGTCTTTCAAGAGAGGTAGTGCACTTACGCACTGCCTGTGTTGAGAAGTGCATAAAAAACACATCAACAACATACATACATACATGCACTTTATTAATATTGAATTGAATTATTTTAATACAACAAATATTTTTATAAAATTCATAACATCAAAAAATAGAACAAATATATACAAATGTATATATGTATAGAGCTCAATATTCCTTCTTTATATGTCATATTTAATTTGTATTACATATGCATATGCATGTGTATCTGTATGTATATGTATATGTGTATGTGTATATGTATATGTGTGTATATTCATGTATATGTATATGCATATTTATAAATGTATACATATACATACACACACACACATACATACATACACTTTATTAAGATTGAATTGAATTCAATATTGAAATGCATGTGTATATGTATACATACATATAAAATTTATATGTATTTATGTATATATATGTATATATACACATACATTATTTCAAATTAAATAATGAATAGAGCTCAATCTTCCTTCTTTATAGATACACATAAAGTGTGTATATATATATATATATATATATATATATATATATATATATATATATATATATATATATATATATATATATATATATAAAGTATATATATGTATATATATAAAGTTTAATATTACATATAAAGTGTATACATATATATTATCTATGTACACATACACAACTGAGTTTGTTGATTTGTTGGCAAAGCATAAATAATGAATAGAGTTCATTCTTCCTTCTTTTTAGTCATCATTCAATTGAGTTCATCGATTCATTGTCAAAACATATAAAGCATTTTGATATGTAGTTTCAATGCATCCCTTTTCCACTTATTCTTAGAGATTTTGGGATAATAAGAGGGTCATCATTTTCATGCTTCAATATTCATAGTACTCTCTTGTAAATAAGAAAATATAGAGTGGTAACCTATTGCTATTAGTCATTTTGATAATGATTTAGAGAGAACTAGTAACCTATACATTTGGAACTTACTCCAGTACCAATTGAAAGAAATATTAACATCACTAACACTATATTCATATTAATTAGAAAAATTAGAGACTTGAAATATGCATCATTTTATAAATCCTCCATGTACTACTAGTTAAATATCATATTATATATAATTTTATTAATTTTGAATTGAATTATTCTAATACAACAATTTTTTTTATAAAATTTATAACAGAAAAAATAGAACAAAAAACGCATATAGATGCATTTATCATGCAGTTTGTTAAATTAATTATATGCATATACATGTATTTATCATGTAGCTTGCTAATTAATTATATGCATATACATACATTTATCATGCAGTTTCCTAAACTAAAATTTAAAATACATACATAAAAAAGAGAAGAGAAGAGATTCTACCTAATACCTAGTGGACTATGTGATCAATTTGAATTACATTAACATTTGATATTTTACAGTCTCAATCTAATTGTGTTGGTTGAAGGAAAATAAAATTTCTTTTCCATTTTGTAAAAGTTAATCATCAATCTTTATACACAAAGATAAAGATTCATTATCAAATTATAAATTATTTAAATAAGTAACAAAATATATAAACACATAAAATCTTAAAACTAAATTTAACAATAAAAAAATCCTTACTCACAATAATATAAGAAAAAGACAAAAACAAAATATAACCCAAATCTTAACCTTATACGAAAGCATTTAATAAATTTGTCAAATTTAAATGTATGTTTTGGATAATGCAAACCATATCCACATTGCAACCGCAACTGTGGCGATCATAACAACATTTACTAAACCAATTTGGCTTTTCTGCACTGAATATTCAGTGTCTGATGACCAATCTAATGCTTCTTCATCCACCATATCTGGAGTGCTCCGTGCACCATTCACTTGGAGCAGGCTTTTCATCTGAAACAGATGAAGATGTTAATTAAATAAAATTGAAGTGATATAGGATTAAAAATGAGATAAATTATGCATCGCTTACACCACCAAACAGACGCTCATCGTTTCTCATTTTCTGCAACACTATGTCTAACGCCGTTTTTCCATGATTATCACGATCATTGATGTGTTCTATACAAATTAGTAATTGAGCCACTAAATTTTTGAGACGCCTCGATTCTTTTTTAGATATTTGATCTGCATTCTCAGCCGCCAAGTGGAAAGCATTTCTGCCATCCTTATCAACAATTTCAAAACAATCTTGACGACAATTTAATATTTCTTCCACCAATTCCACATTCCCCTCAATCACTGCTATATGAAAGGCTCTCTGATACGCCTCTTTTAACATAGGCAACGCTGTGCAGTGGTGTCCTTCCAAAAGTATCAGTTTTCCTAAGGAGGTCTACCCTTTGATCTAACATATACTCAATGACATCTGCATAATTGGATTAAGATGTAAAGAATGAGAAACTTGATTTGCAAACATTTTATATAATAGAATACTAAATTTGGATAAAGAGCTGAAACAATCAGTGAATTGTGTTTTGACCAATAATAAAAAACCAAACACAATCAGTAGTAAAAATTTATGAAATGCCAACGTGAGGCTATTTGCAGAAACCTTTGTGCCCGTGGGAGACAGCAGTGTGGAGAGGTGTGTGGCCAGAGCGTTTACTCTTGTCATAGATGGGAGACGTTAGAGGCATTAGTTCCACAACAATATCCTTATAACCTTCCTCTGCAGCTTTGAACAGAGCGGTTTCACGGGCATTATTCACAAGGTTAACCAATTCACGGCTTTGCTGTAACAAAACAATGACTATTTCACGGTTTCCTCCTCTGACAGCTTCATGGAGAGCAGTGTTACCTTGTGAATTTCGGGCTACAATAAATTGGTGGCTTCCTTCTTTCCCTCGCTCTCTATCTTCATTGATCCACTTCAGTAACACCTTAACAATTTGCAGATGTCCGTAATGGGCTGCCAAGTGAAGGACTGTGTTCCTTCCGGCCGTAATCTCTTGGAAAATGTCAATACCTCGGTCATGATCAGGTTTTGTTTGAAGGGGTGCAGTGTCTTCTGACCCGACGAACTCATGTCTTCTATATTTCTCAAGAGCATGCACGTTGCTGTCCTTAACAACTGCGTATAGTCTACAGTCCATTCCTTTAGAAAGATAAGAACTTATTAAAACTGTGGAGTATATTTAAGGGTACCAAACCAATGCACACTAAATCCAACTGCGAGTAACACTTGCAACTTTTGGAGGTGTCAGTGATGTCCTGATAGGAAATTCAGGCGAATGGCATCATCGTCATCTCCTTGCATTCAATAAGATTTTTCACAGGCCAAAATATTTGTTACATCTGAAAAATAAGCAAATGCAGCTACAGAATTATTAGACCTCTGTAAAGATAGGAACTACGAAATATCATTCAATGTCATTTTGTAATAAAAAACATGTAATACCAGGCCATGCCAATCTATACAAATATTAGTCACTCAGAGAACTTAAAACAACTATGCCTACATTTAGAAATTATGAAAATATCCTTTAATATTTTGACAAACCATTCCAAGATACTACTGTTTAGATTAACATCATATGATTCATAACATGATAGAACAAAACATAGTAATAACACTAGGACAAAGTCACATTTAAAAAAAAAGAGACTTTACATGGGCCATTGAATAGCTCACCAGTAGTTCTAAACTTAGCACCTAATGATCAACATCACGATCAAATAGCAATTCCAAATGATTTGGCAATTAAACTAATTCACCTCACCAAACTATCATGAAGTTGCATATGCACGGGCTAAATATTTATTGAACTAAAATCCATACTGAAAGCTCTTAAATGTCACAGTGAGAAACATAACCATCTCAACAACTAAGAGGTAATTAATGTACTATAAACCAAATCTCCTTCAGGCATGTCATTAGAATTATGATAAATTTGGTAAATGGAGGAAGCAACAAGAGCTTTAAAATAATCAAAACACCTTACAGCCACTTCAAATCAAAATTAACAGCCTCAATCATTTTCTAAATTTCAAGAATAATCTACTATGGTTCCTCCTTTTTCCTTCTCAGAAAAGAACCTTATACGAAAACACATCAATTTTTTTATATGTGCCCACAGTTACTGACTTTCAAGGATAAGCTGAACCTCTCAAATAAGTTGCAAATGTATCAAACATGATACTTCAAACAATACAGAACAAAGTAATTTAATTCTAAAACATCTTCTACCCAACCTATATACCAAGATCTGTTGAAAAAAAAGAGTTTTAAGTCTTATGGTCCCATGGAGACTACATACAACAATTTTATGTGCAGGTCAATAACTACACTTGTATTTTGCAACAGAATACACTAGTTAATTTATCTCAAGTTTTTGCAAAGTTTCATCTGCCCCACTGCTAGCTAGGGCTTAGATTACTCTTCCAGAGCAATCACTACTTCACACTGCGGTTTTTAAATGCATGGATGGGTCTGGTATATGTGGACCAGTTAATTTATGCAAGTGTATCTTGGCTCTCAATGGTGGAGTGCTCGACATGTCTACTCAAGGAGCCCAACGACTTTTCAAAAGAAGGTATGTACTAGAAAGTAAAAGGGCAGCATAGTAGTTTCTTATTCATCAATAGATAAACTTGCACCAAAGTATAATTAATTTCACACATCTTTTTGGCAGCTGTCCATTGTCTGTCTATCAATTCCTTCAATCACCATGGACTATCAATCCTTCACCCAATTCAAAAGATTTAATCAAAGGTTTGCGCCTGCAATAAATTTACAAGTAATACCACTACAATGTTTTCTGTAGTAAGGTAACAAATCCAAAGATGGAGAACTATGCACAGCTGTTGAGATTTTAATGGTGACCTTGTGGCTCAGTAAGGTAATTGGATGGCCTGGCGATGAACCAATGACATGACAACTAATTGTAGAGATAAATCAAATCTTCCTGAGCCATGTTCTTGTGTGCAAAGGAGGTAGCCGGATAAAGTAGTAGATGTGTGCTGAGTTATTGTCAATTCCAAATGGTCACTTTAATTGTTTAAATCCATACAATGCAAACTATCAAATGAAAGGCTTTGCAAAATTCTGGGCTTTTTAGAACTCTTTCATGCTACAAGTTGATGATTGTTTGGGTCTGGAATTGATTTTTTCCAAAAATCAAGGGGAAAATCAAGCATCAAGTACATTTTTTAGTACTTTTCAGCATTGGCTACATAATGTCAAGATCTGCAGGCACCATTTCCTTTCCTCCTAGGATTATTGTGTCTATCTCTTGTCTGCAATTGAATTCAATGCTAGTGTTGGGTACTTGTTGCAGCTAATTGGTTGAAGATACAAAAAAACTCAATCAAATGACTAAGCACAGAATGTTGAGATAGATGTCACAAGTTCATTGGATCTCAGAGAGGCATCTAAAGCTTGTATATGTAAATATTTTTCTGTATAGCAAGGACTGGTAGAATTGATTATTAGTAAAAGAGTTGTCTCCTCTATTCTTAAGTAAATTCTCGGTTGTCGAATCTGAATGTCATACTCTATTATAGTGATATTTCCAGGTGTTTAAGACTTAAGTCTTTCAGAAGGTTTTGACTGCAAAAACCTCTTCCTAATCCAGATGTCTCATGATTGTATAGGATATTTCAAGGGATGTCTCTCATCCCTTATGTTACATTTGCTAACTTAACTATGGAATGTGATTAGATTGTCATTGTGAGGACTCTTAAATTGCCTCAAATGACTCTTTGTTCATTTGTGGATTATTGAAGTAGACCTGGTTATGAATCTTTCCAGTAGACTTAGCAATGTGTTTGATGAATATAGAGCCCACTTATAGGATTTCAAGCACACATCTAGCTCTCTTTATAGACTTGGTTCACATCAAACAAATAAGCTTAAGATTTGCAGAATTTTTTGTATCTGGAACTCAAGCTTAACTTTGTCAACCAGAGGATCAATGCACCAATCTTTGGTTTCTCTTTCTTCCACCACTAAAATTCAATTCAAAATACAATCACTTATATTATTTCTGTAGTTGTCCTACTAGTTTGCAATTTGCATAACCTGTAATTTCTTAATTATTGCAAAGTCTTATGTGAGCCAACCTCTAAATTCATCTTCGGAGGGTTATGTATTATTATTTTCATTTCTATTATGTATGAACTATAATATTTAGTTGCACAAATATTTGGGGAATAGAACTCTATTTAAAACCTTTCGATGCATACATGATATGTTTCAATATGCTTAAAGGGAGTTTTCCAAGTCTCACATCAGCAAGCATTGTTCTGTGATAAATTCTTGGAGCATCTCTACACATATGGTATGATTTTCCACAAGATCAATTTTGTTGACTTCATTTCTAATTAATTTTCCTAACCTCAAGGAACACCGCCTTAGATCTTTTAGATCCTGAAGTGAAGAAGAGTCACCCTCTCTTGTCAATTGACCCTTAACTACCTTCATTCTTATAATGTGTTTGCTTCATCATCCTACACAGACTTTATCCCGAAGTATGGGTCTTGACATATAACTACCTGAATTTTAATCATATGCTTGCTTCATCATCCTAGACAAACTTTATCCCCAGGTCTAGGTCTTGAGGTCTATTCTCTAGGTTTGTGGGCTTTGCAGTTTTGGGTGTCAACAACTTGAAAGGAGCTGCTTCTAGGAGCATTTATTATATGATTTCAGCACTATTTTTTGCAGGGGACCTTGATTAAGACCTACAAATAAGGATTTAAACGATGGCACCTGTTTCCCTTGTGTTTTCCATGATCCAATGGTAAAGGTCAGGAGTTATAGAAGTAATCATAGCAAGTGCAATGGAAGCAGGTGTTGATGAAGATCCAGGCTTCTAAGAGATTTTTCCAAAAGGAAACATTGCTGCTATACTACTGACAACTACTAGCATTGCAGAAATAAGTATGAAAAGTTTCTATGGGTTTTGATTCTGTAAATAAATGCTACCAGAAACTGGCAATATGGATGTGTTAATACCTGCATGCATAATTATGATCAAGCAAAAGCATAAAATGAGCAATGCTGATATTAAGAGGATAATGTCAAGTCAAACTTCTTTCCTAAAGAAAAGTGGCGAATTGATTGAGAAGAATATATGTTAGCATTAATCATAATTGCATGAAATAGGCATCAGTTCCTTACTTCATTATCATAGTTTATTTAATATCACATCTCATAAATGAGAAAAGTAGTGTGCTATAATCATGTAATAATTGCATAATTAAATGTGAGAAAATTTTCTCCTGAAGTTTACAAAATACATTTAACTAAGACACAGAGTCACATCATTAGTTTATTTTTTCTTCAAAGCTGATGAACTCCATTGAAATTTCAAATGCAAACCCACGCTTATTAGAACACCGCAATACAAACTTAAAGATTTACTCCAGAGAAAATCTGTAGCAGGGTATAGGTCAAGTCATCCTGGTAACCTTTAAACCTGTTATGCTATCGAGTGAACAGTAAAAGCCTTAGTCAATAGGATACTCCAGAATAGGGGCAAGGATCCTATCCCTACCCCCACTCCCTCGCCTACATCTTTGGTAGCCATTTTTTTATACTTAGCCTCACATTTGTTCATTTTCTCCCAAACCTTACTTGAAATTGCATCCACATTCCCATACCTGCGCTCCCACCTCTCAAGGTGAACTCTCTGTCCTCAAACGTACATTTTCTGGCAAAACATCCTCACACTTATTCATTTTCTCCCATACCTTATTTGAAAACTACATCCCTGTTCCTGCACCTGTACTACCATATCCCTAGTTGACTAATGTAAAAAATCAGTGCAAATTCTGCAAGAGCGTTTGTCCTATCCAATCATGTTATAACCTCCATCAGCAGCTACAGGCTAGTACTCAGGCACCTACCACTATCACCATTGTCTTGAGGAGTCCCCAAAGCTGTCAAATGTTGAACATAAATACTGGGCATATTGCAATGAACAAGTTTTGGGTGTTTTCAAGCTAGGAATTTTGTTTCACTTTTCAAGCATTGGTGGTTTTCCCTAATATTTATGATCAAATACCAATGCTTTGTTCCCTGCGTACACACTCTATATTAAGTAAAAACAAAATCTTAGGTAAAACTGTACCCATTAACGGACGGGAATAATTCTGCATCGTTGGTAGGATGTGAATTTTTAAATTAAAGCTAATTTAAAGGATTGGAGATTAAACTGTTTAATGCTAGAAGTAAGCAATGTACATGCATGCATAAACCTTTTAAATTGAAGTAGAGGCTTACAGTCTGCCAATTGCACACTTAAAACGTGATGCCCATCCCTTCTTCCTGCTCGTCAAAAATACAAATCAATTGATAACATCCAAATAATAAATGATAACACACTGTTAAGAAAATATACTCACAATAATTCTGCAAATATGCTGAGATTTCGTGAGTTGGATGAAGAATTTTCAACAGTGAGATTTCATGAAGTCTCAAGAGAATTCACAAAATTTCTACATGTTCCTGTCTAACAGTGCTGCCTATACTTTCTATGGTGTATTTGCTTTTCATATCACAGGCAGAGGATAAGTTCACATTTATGCCAAATGATCCAAGGTCATACTCTGTCCTCAAGCTTGATGCAAATTTTGAAACTATATAAGGTACAAGTTATACCAGTTTTTTTCTCCTTTGCTTGATCCATTCTTCCATTCTAGTCTCAGATCAATTGTTTCGATTGGTGATATTCACCTAAATGCTGAAAATGGAGAAAATGAATTTTGATTTGCATCAGAATCTAGGGCACAGTAGGATACAAAGACATTCAACCACTAAATTGCAGCATTCGGTTGATAAGTGGTCCCTGCCCTCTCGGGCTGATCTGAACATTCTGAGATGTGGGAATGCAGAGAAAAATAAAAGGAAGCAAAATAATTTTTTTAGCCAGCTTGATTTTTTTTTTCCTATCACTACAGAGTTTGTTTTGCCAATAAGACTACGTTTGATGTTGTTTTTGCAGTGTTTTCCTATGATGACAAAGTAACAAGGTAAAAGGCAGGAACCATGTTTAGGGTTTGTACAGTTAAATAAGCATTGAATGTGGAGACACCCCTGGCAACAATGCATGCCACATACAAGGCTAAAGTGAAGGACCCTGGCACACAGGGTGTTTCGATTTTGGTATTTTACAATTCTTGCTGTATAAAATCTTTTCCCCTTGGTTCTCGAACGCAGTTGGGGTTAATGCCCTGGAAAATTCTATTTCATGCAGATCTTTTTCCCAGGATAAGAGCTCTATTTACCAGCTAATTTGACAAATTGAAATTCTTGGCAAACACAGCAAGGCATTTAAATGCTTTAAATTCATTGTGTTTGTATACTACACTAAAGGAAACAAAAGTTCTAAAGAAATATAATGTTCAATAAAATGCTTATATAAATCTAACTGAAATACCCAGTTAGTTAAGAGAACTCGTCACCTTCGTTCTCATAAAATTAGCATTGACTGGATTGGATTTAAATATGGGTATTGTGAATCAAATTGGAGAAGAGTCTGCAATGATGGGGAATTCCAGCAAAGTGGGCAGCAACAGACCATAGAGAGTAGAAAAATAAATTGTTTTAACATAATGTCTCATAGAAATAGATTCACGCATACTGTAAATGAATTTAGATCATACCTGATTCAATTCAACTGTGTAAGCTGATTCAATGCTTCAACTGTGTAACCTGATTCAATGCTTCTATATAACATGCGCCTGGCTGTGGTGAGATAGATTTTAGCTTCATTGTTTTCATGTTTATATATGCATGTAGTTTTAAAAGCAAAAATTGCCATAGTTTTAAAGTTAAAAAATAGTCGATAAAGAAAGCATAAGGGTACGGTCCCATGGAGGGGGCTTCTTAAAAAGTTTCAGCAGTGCTGCTAAGATTTTTTTAGGAATATTTTATAGATGGTGGTCTCATGAATTCAATTTTGCAATTCAGCTTAAAAGTTTGAGCTCCAAAAATCAAGGGACAAAGTGGAGTAATTTGATAAAAATTAATAAACAAATAAAAATTCTCTCATTTTTTAGTTGTTTTTAGGAATTTAAAATTCAAAGTGATAGACAAGTGGTAGAAAAAATTCCTAAAAAATTCCTAAGCTGTAGGGGCAATTTTTAGCCCCACCTTAATTTCACCCACTGAAATTTGCACTCCTAAAAGGTAGGGGCTGCTATTTTTGAGGAGGAGATTCCAATTAATTCTGTATCATATTTTTGTTTGCTCCATGGGACCACTTGATCCATGGGACCACTTGATCCATGGGACCACTTGATCCATGAAAATAGAAGCTCAAGCCCCCCATGGGACCATACAGTAAAACACCCATTAGACAATGTTTCCATAAAAGATAACTGCATTTGTTTTTTATATAGAAAGTTGCCTCTAACGGTAAGGTCTCATGGAGGGAACTTGTTGAGATTTTTTAGGAATATTTTAAAAATGGTGGTTCCATGAGTTTAATAATGTAGTTCAGCTTAAACATTTAAACTCCAAAATTTACTGAACTGTACATAAAAATTAATAAATAAAAATAATTTTCTCATTTTTATTTTATGGTAGGAATTTAAAAAATCATACAATTTCCAAGTGTAAAAAAAAATCATGAGCTGTAGGAGCAATTTCTAGCCTCATCTCAATTTAACCACTCAAATCTATAGTCCTAAAGTAGGGGTTGTTATTTTTCAAGAGAAGATTCCAATTAATTCTGTAGCATAATTTTTTTTACTTCATGGGATCACTTGTTCCATGAAAATAGATCTTGAAGCTCTCCATGGGATCACACTTTAAGGGTAAGGTCCCATGGAGGGGGCTTCCTAAAAGAATTTAGTGGCTGAGATTTTTTAGGAATATTTTAAAGTTTGTGGTCCCATGAATTCAATTTTGTAATTCAGCTTGAACTCCAAAATTTAAGGAACAAATTGGAGTACTTTGATAAAAATTAATAAATCAATAACAAATCTCTCATTTTTACTTTTTTTTTTTTTAAATAAAAATTTTAAGTGATGGACAAGTGGTAGAAAAAAATCCTAAGCTGTAGGGGCAATTTCTAGCCCCACCTCAATTTCACCAGTTGAAATTTGCAGTCTTAAAAGGTAGGGGCTGCTACTTTTTAGGAAAAGATTCCAATTAATCCTGTAACATAATTTTTTTTGCTTCATGGGACCACTTGATCCAAGAAAATAGAAGCCCAAGCCCCCCCATGGGACCATACAATAAGAGGCACAGTTCCCATCCTTATTTGATGTGCATTCTACTTTGTAGTTTTTTTCATTCTTTTCTTTCACGGATGTGTTGGAGTCCTAATAGAACTGTTGTCATTGTAGAGTTACACTCTCTCCTCATAATCATAGTATAATAATATAATTCTATAATTATAAATGTCTAATAACTAGGATACACATATTAAATATTAATAAAGCCAAAAAAGACTCAATAGCACATTAGAGGTTAAACACAAAGATGCTTAGTTGTCTTATGAGTTCCTCGTCAAATTTGAATTGACTAATTTAATGTAATAGAGTTGTCAATTAAGATAAGATCAAATATTAAATTTATGTATTTTCTTCTCAAAGATAAAGATAAGGTAACCAAACCCTAGTTTTGATTCTAGTGTGTATTAAGAAAATGTAATCTTCCCAAGTTCCAATGAGCCATAGCAAGTCCAACAGACTCAACTTGGGAGACTTTCCATCCCAATCAATAATAAAACAACCACAAATAAAAATCATTAAACCTTGCGACTCCTTGAATATTTGTTTTGTTTTATTGCAACAGATTATAACAATGCAATTTGTTTCAACAAGACTAAAGCCAAATTTTGATAGCTAAACTCAAGTGAATCCAAAAAATGTAAAACCAAACTTGCGAGAAATCCAACTCCAAGAGAGTAAAGCCAAACCTACAACCACAAAATTTTGAAATGGTTATGATTCAACAACCTCTTTTAATAGAGGTCTTCATGAATTCAAAGATAAGAACATCTAAAGAAAGTTGTGAATAAAATAGATTTAAAACTGCTTTAAAAACAAAGCAAAAAAATTAAAAATATTGAAAAACAAATAAAAATAAAATAAATACATTATTGAAAACAAAACAAAAATTACAAATAAATACATTGAAATTTCTTATGATTATAAAAAAAATATTCGTGTTACTATATAAATGTTCACTCTAAAAAATTAAAAAATTATTACATGACACTACGTATTTAGTTTTAATTTATTGAAAAAATAAAATAAAAATACAATATTGAAAAATAAACAAATAAATTACAAATAAATACATTGAAATTTATTTTAATTATACAAAAAAATATTTATGTTACTACTATAAATAAATGTTCACCCTAAAAACTTAAAAAATTCATTAAATGTTCACCCTAAAAACTTAAAAAAATCATTAACACTCAGTATTTAGTTTTAATTTATTTATTTAATTAAATTGATTTTAAAATATAAAAAAACAACATTAATTATTTTTATTTTACTTTAATTTATCTTTCTAACATTCAAAATTAAAATAATGTATAAATATATATTATAAAATAAAAAAATCTTTATAATTAAACGAAGAAATAAAAAAATAAAAAAATAAGTGCCTCGATGTATTTTATGTACATAATAATGTTATATAAATACTAATTTATTATAATAATTACTATAATTAAATTAATTATGATTATTAATATTAAATTTTAGTATTAATAATAATAAAAATGAAATCATTATAAAATTAATTATGATATAAAAAATAAGTATTTTAGAGTGAATAAAATATCAAATCGATTTAAAACTATTTTTAAATCTACTTTAAATTTGCATGAAAAAATGTCTACATATAATGATTGTAGTTATCCTAGTTGCATGTCATTTGAATGCCAAATTCAATATAAAGATTTTTTCCTTACATTGAATATTGCTTTTTATGGATGCCATTGTAATATGCCTCTCGGCATAACTATTAATATTATTATATATTAAATTTTATTATTCTATGATTATTATATTATAATATATTAGTAGTTATAGTAGTTTTTTGTATATATATTAATAGTTATACTATATAATATATTTATTAATTTGTTTGTTGTTTTTTATTTATTTAATAAATTAATTAATATATATAATATTTTATTATATTAATATAATCAATATTATTCTTAATAATATATATTATAGCATTACAATATATTTATTGTTGGTATATTTATCTGTTTTGTTAAAATAAAGTGGGAAGAGTCTGAATCCATTACAAAGCAGTTATTGAGACATAAGAGAGGAGTCTCACAAAGAGAGAGACAACAAAAAAAGAAACAAACAAGAATGAGACTCATCGGTAGTGAGACTAGAAAGAACAATGAACAAAACAAGTCTTCCAAGAAGAGAGACATGAATCAACAACAAGGAAGAGAACAACACAGATTAGCAATGCTTTTGATTGGAGCATGGAACTGAAAACAAATTTTTGGAAGGACCCAAAACACCAACAAAGACAATCAGGGTGATTTGAAATGCTCATAAAGGAGTTTTTGCTCCCAAACACCAAGCCTAGAGTAAATATTAAAATGTTGGGAAAATACAAACCAACTTTAGTTACAAACACAAAATCTAGCAAAAATAAAACCTCTTCTAGCTTGTATGACATTGTCAATGCTAACAAACTAACCAATAGCATTAGCTATACCACAAAGGATAATTTCATACCAAAAATTGAAAGAGAGCTCTAAGAGATGAACCCAAACAAGAACCAAGTTGCTCTTGGTAGCATCAAAACCAACAAATCAATTTTGAATGTAAAGAAAGGATTTACCTAGAAACTAGGGTCCACCCAATAGAACATGAGAGTAGTCCACTATGGAGATGAAGGAGAATAAAAGGAATCCATCCCTCAAAGCCTTCACACTCAACAAACTAAAATCATGCCAACAATCAAACCCCCATCAACAAATAATATCAATGTTTGGTCTCTAACCCAAGAATCTACCAATGAGAGTGTAACATCTACCCAATTAATCACTTATAATTTAATATGAAGATTAGTCAATACTATGAAGATAACGTAGATCTAATCTTGAAGGAATCAAATGTCTTACTTAAAAAAATATATTTTTAAACATATATAAAATGAATTTGTAATGATTACAATTAGTCCAAAAGCCTTAGCAATAATTTGGCATAATTGCAAAACTCAATTTGTATAGGTACATTTACTATACTTAGCATAACTACAAAATGTAAACATTTTATGTTATAATTACAAGTACTCACATCATGAAACTACATTGAAAATATGCAAGAGAAGAGTAAAACATAAATAAGAGTCAACTACTTCTCAATCAATGGGTACAATATAGATAAATACATTAACACTGCATTACAAATCATTCTTTGTCCCTTTTTCTATATCTTGAAGTAGAAGAGAGAATATCATTGAGGTGATATCCACCCCACAACAAAGAATTAGTTTCCTTGTGCTACTCCACTAGAGAAGCCTGACCTATCACAAAGGATCTAGCAATATGAGGAAACATGGATCATGGAATTTGATTCACTATGTGATTCACTAATGACATATGATGCTTATATGCTCATGCATCATATATCCAAGAACATGTCCATTTGATGCAAAAATTATGTAAGAGAATGTAAGTCAACCAAGCAATGCACTTATGGATGCTAATCAATGACAATAATGTCTATAGTACAAAATATATGATCATCTCATTATGATATTTTGACATTTTATAAGATGGATAAAACAATATCTAGAAGAAAAAGCCTATACTAACATCAGTTCCAATAATATAATTCTAATGTAATAACCTTCATTGAATTGCATGCTAAGAAGGCTACTCTGTGTCCAACATGCTCCCTAAATCCAGTCACTACTAGGTGATTCAAGAACCAAATGACTTATTTCCTTATTTATTAATTCACAAGCCTATAACTCATTCCTATAATTCAATGAAAGGTTATAAGTAAATTAAGTCATATTCATACTAGTATGCTCTTAAATAATGATATTAACCATTAAATTTGCATACTTACCTCATAAATCACTTCCAACTTCTAATTTGCAAATTGTTGCTGAAAGGGTAGCATTTAAACCACCATAACTTTCATGTTATTAGGTCAAAATCAAAACATCAATATGTTCTGGAAAGGTGGAAGAACACAAAATAAGCCACAAATTTTTCCCCAATAATCACAACCATTTATGAGCAGTATTATCTGTATTATAGCTCACTAGTTTTATGTACTCAAAATAACAATTGGATAAAAAGACAATCTTAAACTATGTTTACATGAACTTATAATTTTGCATTGGTCCTAGAGGGTTAACTAATTGAATACAAAACTATCACAGAATCACATATGTTACTTGAAGTCTTCATTTTTGAAATATAACTTGTAGATCATACATCATATATCAAGAGCACATGTTATTAAATCCACCTTAGTTTTAATTACAATGCAAATAACTTGAATGGGGACCTCTAGTAAGTTATAATTATTGAGGGAACCCAATTCTCTAATATTCAAATTTTATTTCGATACCTCAATTCTTTGTCATCCCTTTTTTTTTTGAACTCAAATGGAGCTCATAACTTGATATTGCATTTATGGTTCTTGACCAAATCAAAATCAGGGCTCTCTCCAACAAGAGACTCAATTTATTTATTATTATTTCTTTTAAAATTCTATAGATTCACATTGAGAATTAATGTGAACAAAATCAAAATTATGTACTTATTTGTTTGACATGATATCAAAATACAAGAATATAGAAATTCATCATTATACAAAGATAAAGTATTGAAGCTTGTTCCATTTTTCCCATTAGATATAAAAGGAATAATATTACATGATGGAGATTCTTAAAGTATATCTATAATAAAGTATAACCTAAATTTTGAGATGAAAGATGGCGTTGATTTCATCTCAAGATAAGCTACTTTGCAAGATGGGCAAGCTATTTATACCTCAAGAGGCAAGAGTTTAGATTATTAGAGAGGCATATACATTTTATTTGCTAGCCATCTTAATTTTTAAAGACAATAGAAAACTTATTGAGCTATGAATCTTGGCCAAGATTCATTAATAAGATTTTAAATTCATTAGAAGGTTCAAGTTTTTGCATCCCAAGCCAAACTCCACCAAACTATAGTTTTTGACAGAGTCACATTATGACTATAAAAGTCTCATATAAAATTGGAAAAAATCATTCACAAACTGGTTGTTATAGAGGCCACATTATGATTGTTGTATTCATCATATGGTGAAGTCAAAATCAATCATACATTGGTTGAACAAAGAGTCATATTATTATTTTTCTAATATGAACAAAAAATTTGATGACATAAATAATAAGCTAAAAGGGCATTCTAATAGTTTTCAACCCCATAAACTCTAGTGTAAAAAGGGTAATGCCTCTTGGCATATGAAAGGGTCATTAGCAAATCCAAACATGATTTTAGTTGTCATTGGTGCAAGATTGAACAAAATTTTAAAGTATATTAAATCTACAGTTCTCAAAATCAAGAATGATAACCTTAGGATTAACATTAGAAGCTTCCTCAATTTAAGCTTATGATTTTGGAAATATCATGACTGCAAACTAAACTTTTTGTCTTTTTTTTTGTATATTCTCTATCATTCTCTTTGAATTTACAATGTCCCTTCATTCATATCTTTTATGGAATCAATTTGATATCCTATCATAGATTTACGTCTTCTTAAATACATCTATGGGAAATAGATCATTGAAGAATAAATTGAGTACAATACTACACACAATTAAAAATATCACAATTTTTTAAAACGCTCAATATATATATTTTTATAAGAAGCAAAGCAATACCAGAAGAATGATTATAGGCATACAAATGCTAGAAATATATCACCTGGCTTAATATGACCTCTTCACAAATTTAAACTCATAGAAATTGCCAAATTCTATGGATGAGGTCTGGCCTCTTTGTTTGCATCCAAGCCACCATGACCAACATTAAAGAGTGCCACCACAAGAGGCAAAAGAGTAAGTGCATAAAATAAATAAGCCATAACATGTAAGACACAACACTTGATTATGTAGAGAAACCCTTTTGGGGAAATACTTCACCATCAAAGGGAGCACAAGTATGCATTAATCTTTAAACCAAGAGTGCATAATGAACAAAATTAGCCATTAAATTTGATATATTCTAGAACTCGTGAGAACATACATAATAATTTTCTATCCAAGGCTCTAATATATAGAGCAAGTGGAATTAATAAATCATAAATGGTTTACCAAACAAAGGGCAAATGCCTTGGGCTAAAAGTAGACACCCATGAACCCTAATACAAAAATTTCAATGCTTATATCCACTTGGTCAACCTCATAGAATACAATGCAATTCTTCTTACACCACTTATGTGTCAAAGATGTCATCATAACAATCAAAATTTTGAGCTTTAAGCCTACTTTCCTTATTCGAGGCACTCCATGAGGTAGATTAATGTGTTGCCATTAACTATAATGAGAAATATGCTCCACAACTCTTGTTTGAATTATTTTGTAACCTATTATGATGAATGCCATTAAAATTTTACATGGCGGTGGATAAAATAATAAAAAAATAAATCCCCATAGATAGGGTTATCCACTTTCAACCTCTCCATGATTTTTGGAGAATACATATTATTTATCATCTATAATAAAAAATAAGATTTAAGGGTTGCAGAGTGAATGATACCTATTATCCTAACCCATTGGAAGCTTAATCTTCTTATAGATTATGATCCCACTTTGCATACCAATAAATCTTGTCCACAAAAAAATATTTTATCAAGTCTAGTTTCCAAGCTTCCTTTTATACCCATATTTCATGGAAAAATAGATTTTTTTTTGGTTAGAATTAGGTTTGTCATTCACATTGCAAATATGAAGTCTTGATTAAATGTGTTTAATTACGTAGACAATAAATAATGTAAGATCTTCAAACATCATGGAGTGGGTAGAATATGATGCCCATGTGAGGGTGGGGACATTATTTAGATTGATACTTCAAATATTGTGTAAGAAGGTATTGAATAGGAAGTTTAATTTTAAATGGTAAAAATTAAGAGTTATAAACCATCTTCCCAAATTTGATATTATGACAATGCATTAAATACCTTCATGGATTGATTAGATTTGGGAAATTAGTCACTTCAAATGACCATTATGAAATAAGTGAAAGGAAGAAATGTGGAAATATAAAGTTCCTACACTAACCTTTAAGGGGAGGTATGTGCAAAAACAAAAGATCTTATAGTTATAAAAAATAATAAATAAATAAAATTATACCAGGGTAAAAGCACAAACCTGTGTCACACTTTATAAAGGAATCGACCAACAACAAAATTTTTTTTGAACTTCGACCACATAAAAGTGGTCTTTATGTTTTGAATTTCAAAATGGTGTAAACTAATAAAATGTAGAACTTTTAGTGTAGTTTATTCCTGTAATTTTAAAATTTTTTAAAAAAATTATTTTTATTATGTTTTTATCAATTTAAGGACAAATTTTAGAATGCTGAAAATTTCATGAAAGAGTGACTTCACGGGTCGTCAAGAAATAAAATGAAAAAAAGTTCAGTTCTCCCTAATTTTTTTTTTTGCAAATAGGTAAATTTTAATATCCTGTGCATGAAAAAAATAAAATCACATTTTGATGTATATTTTTCTCATAATAACGTTTTAAAGTCAAACATGTAAGAATTTGATAGTTTTCACAGGCCGTCAACTAATTTCAATTTTTTCAATCATTTTCAAAAAACAAAATATACCCTTTTGAAGTAGACTCTCTCCTCTTATGCATTATTTCAAAAATAAAAGATATCAAAACTAATCAAAATATTATAAAAAATCTATATTTGGATTCTACACTTCAAGCTCTACAAAAGGGTATTTTTATTTTTTGCAAAAAAATCAATTTGACTAGAGAAATACTCTGCCAAAAATGAATTTTTCAGAAAATTCTAAAAAATGATGAATAAGCTGCCATGTAGGATGCCAACTAGATGTTTTTGGGCGACACGTTTTCGGCCGACCAGGTTTTGGCCGAAACCCTATCGGTCGGTAAGGAATCGGCCGAAAATTAATCGATCGGAAAGTTATCGGCCAGTAACTACTTGGTCGAAAATGAATGAAATAAAATAAATTATTTTTTTTCCAAATTTATCAAATTAAAAAAATTCGAAAATAACAAATATTTCAAAATTTTCTCGACTATTTTCGATTAAAGAAGATTTATTTCAACATTTTGGAAGGTTTATCATTTCTGAAATTTACAAGACGTATTTCGACAAAAAAAAGGCATTTGGAGAAGAGGAGAGATATTTTTAAGGTGTATTGATCTTTAATTTATTTAATTGATTATGTTTTTTATTGAAAATGCATTTGAAGTTTGTTTTCACTTTTTTTTTATTAAAATATTAACATCAAAGAAATATGTGTAGAAATATATTCATTATTCAATTAAAAATATTTTATGTTTTGCATGTTTATGTTTATTAAAAACTTTTGTTTAAATATTTTATGTTTATGTTTTGCATCTAGTTACAAGTTTTTTAAAATATTTATGCTATATTACATGTACATGTTTCATGGAAAGCTTATGTGTGTACAAATTTCTATGTAGGCAATCATTCAAATTTGAGTGTAATTTGTGATGGCAAATCAAAGGACTAGATCGAGGAAGTATGAATGAACACGAGTAAGACAAAGAAAGAGAAAAGCGGATGAAGGAACATCTACTGAACAACAACCCATGGAAAATATTGATGATCAAGGTGACGTACAGGTACAAGAACAAACTGAACCTAGTACTAATATAAATGTTTTGGACTATGGTATGGAAAATTTGATGGAGATGGATGAAGATTCTCTTTTCAATAATATTTCATCTGAAGATATGTTATCTGAAAGCACATTAAAATTACACTCTAAAAAAATATGGGATGAATTTTTTGAAGAGAAATCTTTAATTGGAAGAGCACAGTTAATTGCAAAGTTATTTAGACAAAAAGAAATGACCCCTATTTTGGAGTTGTTAGGGGTTGATAATAGGAAAAATTCATCATATTTAAAACAAACAATTGTTGAAAACTGCAAGAAGCATTAGAATGTATTGAAAAGAAGAGTCGGTCTAGTGATTTAAGTGTTGCACGTAGAGCGTTGATGACTGTAATTTCTAGTAAGAAATTATCATATAGAAGACAAGTTCAAGCAATTTCTGAATTACTAAATGTTTCTAGGAGAACTGTTCAAAGATATATTGAAAAGAGAGATGAAATAGATGGAAAAATTGAGAAAAATTGGGTAAATATTTGTAGGGTTCCTCGAAAAGATAGAATTTCAGAAGATGTAAAGAAACAAGTTGTTGAATATTGGACCACCCACTCTCGTGTTTCTTCCAATAGAAGGGATACTATACAAATAATAGGTGATGATGGTACAAAAATTTCTCATCCAAAACATTTTATAGATACAACACAAAGTGAACTTTTTGAAGCATTTAAACAAGAATTTTTAAATGTGAAGATTTGTCAAAGGATGTTTGAAACACTACGACCATCATTTGTACGTATAAATAAAGTATGTGAAACTTGTTGTTGTCGAAATCATGTTGAATTTGATCTACACCTACAATCATATAGAAAAGTTATGGCAACAATTGATCGAAATTTAGCCATCCCTGGAAGCACAACACAATTTGTGAAGTCTCTTCTATGTGAAAAATTAGAAAATTCGGATGAATTCAACGTTCAGTGTATAAAAAATGTATGTAATGATTGTGGAGATTTGAAGAATCTTTTACATGTTGACAATAATGAAATGCAAGTTACTTGGAAGAGATTTGAATATGAGACATACTTAACGAAGTCGGGAGTTGAGGCCAAAAACAATGTTCTCAAAGAGAGTGGATTGCCGTACAATGAATTCATGAGTAAATTTTGCAATATCATATATCCACATATCCAACATTGTCATGGTGCAAGATGACAATCTAAGCAATTTCGTTATTCAAAGAATTGTTTTCCACCAAGTTGTATTCTCTCTATTGTAGATTTCTCTGAGAACTATACATTTAGTCCTCAAACTAAGATTCAAAGTCAATAATATCATTCAGAGCAAGTTGCAATCTTCATGCAAGTTTGCTACAGGCATGCAGAGTTAGCGGTCGATGGAATACAAAGTAGCAAAGATGATAGAATTATCATCAAAGAGGTTCACTTTTATATCAATGATGATACAAATCATGATAGAAGCTATGTAGCTCATTGTTTCAAAATGTTTTTTGAAGACCTAAGACGACGTGGCATAAATCAAGAACAACACTGGATATGGTTTGATGGATGTGCTGGTAAGTACATTGGTTTTTAAATTATTTTTAATTAATTTATATTTACTTTTAAAACTTTGAGACTTAAATTGTTTTTTGAAGATAATTTGGTTTTCAAGTGTTTAATTATTTGTAACTTCACAGGACAATTTAAGTCTGCAAAAGCCTTTGTTTGGTTAAGCAGTCAACATGCTAGACGCAACACCAAATTTTTGTGGAATTTTTATGAGAGTGGACATGGAAAAGGAGAGCACGATGGAGCAGGAGCATGTGTGAAGCGTGCACTTCGTCAACATGAACTTGCTGGTATGTCCAATTTAGCTTCATACTTTTTAAAAGATTAGATATATATATATATATATATATATATATATATATATATATATATATATATTTAATTTAACTAGAAATTAAATTTTCTTTTAAGTTCTTTGAAAGTAATAGGTGACAAATTGTGCCAACTTGTAGGTAATGCCATATAGAATGCAAACAAAATTGTTGAATGGTGCAAAAGTCATTTTTCTTCTCGCGACTAAACATACAACACACGGTATTTTTGGGAAGTTACAGGTATGTATGTCTAGTCAAAATTTGTTTTAAAAATTTGAATTTCAAAGTTCAAGTACATAGATGATTTCAAATTGAATTTTGAATTTTGAATTTAAACATATATTGATCGATCAAATCCTTATAATTGTCAAGCAATTCATGGTATTAGAAATCTACATCAAATCATGACAATAGGGAGTAGTAGGCCTTATGCAATGAATGTGAGAGAAAAATCATGTTTTTGTATTGATTGCATTGAGGACAATGCAAATATTGATCAATGTGAGAATATTAGAGATGGGTATGTTTCACAATGGGAAATGAAACAATTAATATCAGTGCCTCCTTTTGTTGAAGATGACAATGTTGATGTCTATGATCCACTATATTCAACTGATTACGAATGTGTATCTGATTTAGTTGTTATAGGTATGTCCAAATTGATTAATTTAGTTAAAATCAATATTTAAATTTATATATATATTCTATGTTTAAGTAAGTTTCAAATATAAAATATAAATTTTTACAACTTTTAAATGTATAATTTACTTAAATATTTGTGGTGTGTGTACAGGAGATATTTTCGTTGTAGTTGCAGATCCTGAAAATGCGGAAGGTGTAGATTACTATCTACTAAGATGTACACAACCAAAAAGCAAATTGTTCAAATCGATGACAGATGGTGATGGACAAGAGTATCCCATTGGATCAGTCATTATTGAAGGCACATATTATCAACAAATAAAGATAGATAAAAATGGTATTATATTTGTTGATTATAGGCCAGGACAAAAGGTTCTACATTACAGTCACTTAGTTTTGGCAACAAAAATAAATTTAGAAACTTTACCTAAAAGAGGACGTGCCAAACAAAAGTGGAGGTTGCCTATTGAAGATCATGAGAAGATTTTAGAGATAATTAAAGATAGAGAGGATCCAGATTTTATGTACCAGGAGCTTTAAGTTGTTTTTTGGATACATGTGTACACATTTATGACTCCAAATCTAGATAATTTATATATTTGTATTGATTGGACATGTGACATGATTTAGAATGGTTTTTTTTTTAGAATGTGACATGTATGTTAGATCATATATATGCTTGATCTACAAAACCCAGTGACTTTAAAAATGTTTTAATTTACATTTTGCCTAAATTCCTTTAAATCATCTAAATTTCCAATTGCATTTTTACATGTTGGACATGGTTCATTCTTTTAAACTTTCACTCTTGAGAATCTCTAGAAATTCCTTTATATCATCTCTCTAGATTCCTTGATTGTAAATTTTTATGTTTGACACATGGAATTGTTAAACTTTCACTTTCAAATCTTTGAATTTAAATATTTGTTCAACTCCACCTATATACATGAGCTATATTGAATATATATACGTGCAACAATATGTAGAAAACCTAGTCTATGTTCCAATTTTGCATTTAAATTTATTTATGTTCCAAAAAATTCTTAAGTTCACATTCAAATCTTTCATTTCATTTGAACATTCAACTCCACAAACTTGTATAAAATTATCTAGTTGATTTGGTGTTTGAGTGGTGACTTAGAATCTAGACATAAATGTTGTCTCTAGTTTTCTTTATTTTTTATACATTACTAATGCATGACATTCAATAATTTTAAATGATCATTTGGATTTTCATGTATCCTAATCATCACATCCTAATTTTATTAAATTTTCATTAGGTAAGCATCCCTCATCCTAGAATCATTTAAAAATTATCCGTCTAGATCCATCTCAACCGTACATCCATTCTCCATCCTCAATAATAAAAAAGCATCACTTAAACATCAAAATTTGGTTACTTGGTCTCAATCTAGTCCATACATCATATTGTCCTTTCGTCATCACCCAAATTTTTCAACATCTAGGGACCTTATCCTTAATCTAGACAATCATCCATTTCAAATCCAATCTCCTAATAAAAAATCACTTGACCTTATAATTTGATTTCATCTTTAAAATCCAAATTTGCTTAAGAATATTAGCTCCTATCTTTTAAGTATAGAACTAAATTATTTATCCATTTTTTTAATGTTAGATTGTATCCAAGTTCTCTTGGTTTGTCCTTTCTTGTTCACCTTAAGGTGCATTGGAATATATGAACATTGTAGTGAATCATAGTGATGGTGTTTGGGGTGCTTGAGATAGCTACATTTTGGCATCAATTTAGCTTTGTTTACCATGTATAGCTTGAGACCATGTATGTAATTTGGTCCATCTTTCCAGTACAATTAAATATGGATTGATCAATTTTTAATTTATATATAGAATTGTCATCCAAGAGATCTACTTGATCAATTTTTAATTTATATAGAATTGTCATCAATTTTTAATTTAATATTAAATGTGCATGTCTTTCAAGATTTAAATATATATATCAATTTCTAATTACATATATATAAATGTTCCACATGGAATTCTTAAACTTTCAAAACTAGAAATTTGATTTCATTTACATTCAACTCCACTTATAGCTTGCATGCTTTATTTGAATTATATGGTTCATTCTTAAGTGAACACTTTCAAACATATATATATGATTTCATTTACATTCAACTTGACACAAGTATAGCTCATCATCTAGTTCAAGAATTCTTTGCATGCACATTCAAATGAACATGTGTATTAGATTATATGGAATTAGAAATTAGGTTAATGTAGAGCATGATATATGCACAATTTAAATGTATTTAACTTTTACTGACTTTAAAAATGAACATTTAGAGCTTTAAAGAATTCAATCTAACTATCATCTATTTCCAATTGCATTTTTATGTTCTACTTTAAAATGTATAGCATTAATCTCAAGCATATTTGCATTCAATTTTTTCTATTTCTTGACCTATTTATTAAAGACAAATTCATTTGAACTATTTATTTAAATTAATTACATGTACATGTCCATCTTTTTAAATTTACAAATAGCAACCATTAGATAGTGGAGTCCAACATTTTGATTTCACAATGTATTTAGTTATCTATATATGTACAACAAGTGCATTTGAACAAGTTACCATAATTTAAATTTAAATAAAGGTACTTATAGATGTAATGTAAGTGAGTTCATCAAACCATAATAATGCACGTATATAACAAACCTCTAAGATTCAAACCATAAAACATAATTGTATGAATGTGACATGTAAATTATAACAAGTATATATATGTGTACCATAAAACATAAGTATGTAACACGTCCAAATGTTCAATACATAAATCATAAAAAGTGTCTCCAACATGTAATAAAATGATCTCAGACATGTAATACTATAAAAAAAATCTCAAAGAGAGGGATGTCTGGTATGAATAGAATCATCAGATCTATGGCTCAATCTCTCCCTTGACCTCTCCCTCGATACATGGCTCGATCTCTCCCTCGACCTCTCCCTCGATCCATGGACCGATCGCTCTGCTGATCCAAGATGTGTGGATCCATGTCCCGATCCAATATCTCTTGATCTGTGTCCTGAGCCTCGTCCCAACCCCTGCATGTGTTCAAGTACACATATATATGTAAAATTATCTAAAAATTTTACAATGTACTTGAGTTCAATGTGTTCAAACTTAAACATCAAGTAATTAGTTTTTTAAAATTAAATTTAAATGTACCTCATCTACATACTGCATGGGATCGCCATCATGCTCCAAATTTCCAAAGTCTGGGAAATTCACCATACTGCTTAAAATTTTCAAGTACACAATTTCAATCAGGAGTTAAACCCCTAGAAGTTTTTAAAATGCATTACATAAATTTTTAGAACACAATTTTAAAAATATATACATGTATTTAAATTATAAATTGAAAGTACCTGTTGTGCCTGCTTGATGGCTCTACCAATGTCACTAAGATCACGAGAATGTAAAGACATCGTAGGGGGCTCTGTAGCATGTACAGTATCAATAGCAAAAAGAAGTCGACTATATGTCCCATGGACAGGATCAGGTGTCGCAGTAGCCTCAACATGACCTGTAACATCCTGATGACCACCTGGGCAAGCTAAAGGATCAACAGAAACATGATGTGCATGGGATTCTGTAGGCTGATGTGGAATATCCTGAGCTGCATTTCCACCACTGTGGCTCATATGTGTATGAGGATATCGTTGTCTAATAAACTCTAGTACCCTGTCAAGAGCAATCCCATGGTCCTCACTGATAACCTGATATGCTGCTAGTAAATCCAAAATTGAGAGTCTACACGTATTACGCAGAGTCGTGTGGGTCATATGCTCGACATCTGCAAGAGTAGGTAGATCGGCACTAATAAATGGATCATACGATGCAGATGTAGCCTCAGTGGGAGGAAGGTTGATCTGTGGGCGTAATAAATATCTACCAACTCGATCAGATGAAATCTGATCAATCTGCGTCGTAATAGAGGCAATGTTTTCAAAAATCTGACTCTGAGTGGACCCTGTTGCTGCCTCCCCTGCTGCTGCCAATTCCAAACGTTTTGGTAAAACCAAAAGGTTTGGGCCAACTAATGCCCTCTTGTCCACAGGCGGTGGCAAATTTGAAGGTCTAAACTGTGGTTTGTCAGAAAAATGGCCTTTACCTTGGCCAGCATGCTCAGGATAAGATGTGTAGTCCACCTCTATATGTAAATGAAATTCTGCATATAACTGTTTGACAAAATACAATGGTAGCTCATCATTGTGAGGCCATCTATGATGTGCTGCCAACCATCTAGGGTATATGAATGGCACAACAAGAGGATCTTCACACCTCGTAACCACATATCCTCTAATTTTATTTTTTCCTCTATAAAATGGGAACATGGATAACACATTTTCACCTGAAACTAATTTGGCAACTTCTCTATGTTTCACTGTGCCAGTAACACTCCTAGCAAGAGAAAAATAAAACTGTTCAATGCTGATTTCATCATAAGGATTGTATGATCGAATTGTCTCAATCATCTTAATAATCTCTTGTCTAATAGTGACTAATCTATCTCGATTAGCCAAATTGGGGGAGTTGTGAATTGTTTGCTCTAAACATTTTAGAGCATTGTCCAATCTAACAATACTATCCTGAAATATATTTGATCTAGTTTGAGCTTCTCGCTCAGAACGAGGGGAATGATGAGATCCCTCATCGGCCATGATATATATAAATAGATAGAGATCTGCATATCATTAAAACAAAATTACATAATGAACTAAACAAATTTAAATTGAATTTTTTTCAAAACTAAAAAAATATATATTTAAATTAAAGGTAAAATTTTCAAGTTTCAAAACTAGAAAACATTTTTGAATTTAAATGTATCTAATGAGATCTAGTTCAAACTTTATATCTATCGAGCTATGTGAACCTATTAAATCATAGGCATGCATGTAATATTCAACCAAGAGTAAATATGGAAAAAAAATATTTATCCTTTCAACCACTCTATACTAAAATTTTGATCAAAATAAAAAAATACTCTTCATTACAATTGGTCATATATGATCTATCCTTTCTTTGTAATCAATTATTTTTTAAATCAAACACTAGAAATTATAAAAAGGTTAACATTTCCTTAATTTTTGATCTAACTTAAAACATATTAAAGTAATAAAGTTAAAATTCTTTGAAATAAATTCCTTAGGAATAAAATATAAACATATAGATACATGTGCATATATCTGTATGTACACATGTATGTATGTGGGAGTGCATGTGTGTACGTGCATGTATATATATATATATATATATATATCTGTGTGTGTGTATGTACATGCATATATATATGTATATGTGTGTATGTGTGTATGTATGTATATGTATGTGTGTATGTATGTATGTATATACATATATATATGTATGTACATGCACATGATATATGTGTATGTGTGTATGTATGTACATGTATTATATATGTATGTGTATGTGTGCATGTACATGCATATATATGTGTATGTGTGTATGTACACATGTATATACTCAAGTACACACATACATATATATATACATGCATACATGCATACATACATGTACATACACATATATATGCATATACATACATACATACATACACATATGTATATATAATACATGTACATGCATACACATACACATACACATATATATATACATACATACATACACACATACATATACATGTGCATGTACATATGTATATGCATATACATATATACATGCATATACATACATACATACATACATACATACATACATATATATATGCATATACATACATACATACACACATGTACACACATGCATACATAAATGTACACACATACACACATACACACATACACATATATACATGCATGTACATACATATGTATACATACACACATGTACACATATGTATATATAATACATCTACATGCATACGCACATACACATATATGTGCATGTACATATACATACATGTACATACATATATATATGCATATACATACATACATACACACATGTACACATGTATATAATACATACATACATACATACATACATACATACATACATACACACATACACACATGTACACATATGTATATATAATACATGTACATGCATATGCACATACACATATATGTGCATGTACACATATACATACATGTACATACATATATATATGCATATATACATACATACATACATACACACATGTACACATATGTATATATAATACATACATACACACATACATACATACATGTACATAAGAATATATAAATCATTCTCATTGGTCTAGGTCATGCTAAGGTTTAGAAAACCACTCCTGGGTGGAAGATTAGGATCCTAATTGACTTGTGGTACAACCAAAATACATCAAAATAAAGATTAAAAATATACTTTCAAATTGGAAAAATTAGAAATACTAGTGACATGAGATTTGAAAATGAAACACTAGTGGACTGGCTAAGGTTAGTTAAGGTGTATAAAGAGATTTCACAACAAATACCTAAAAAATAGAGCTCCTATTTTCTTATACAATATTCTATGAAGTTGATGCCTTTTATATGATTGAAATTAAAGTGTTGAAATACCCTTAAATCTAATACCTAAAAGATCGGAGCTACACTATTCAATGAAGTTGATGACTTTTATATGATTGAAATTAAACTATTGAAATAGTAAAAGCTGATATATAATATTCTATAAAGTTGATATCTTTTATATGATTGAAATTAAATTGTTGAAATAGTAAATGTTGTCATTTCATATTGATAACCTTATATATGAATGATATGTGATAGCAAAATTTTAGGAAGTATGTGATGAAATTTTTTGACCCCATCTCAAATACATCTCCTTAAATCTAATACCTAAAAATCAGAGCTCCTATTTTCTTATACAATAATATGAAGTTGACGTCTTTTATATGATTGAAAAATAGGAGCTATAGTATTCTAATACCTTTAAATCTAATACCTAAAAAATAGGAGCTATAGTATTCTATGAAGTTGACAAATTTTATATGATTGAAATTGAAGTGTTGAAATACCCTTAAATCTAACACCTAAAAAATAGGAGCTACAGTATTCTATGAAGTTGACACATTTTATATGATTGAAATTAAAGTTGTTAAAATACCCTTAAATCTCATACATAAAAAATGGGAGCTCATATTTTCTTATACAATAACTATGAAGTTGATGTCTATTATATGATTGAAATTAAAGTGGTGAAATAGTAAAAGCTATCATTTCTTATTGATAAGCTTATATATGAATGATATGTGATAGCAAAATTTTAAGAAATATGTGAATGAAACTTTTAACCCCATCTCAAATACATCCTCTTAAATCTAATACCTAGGAATTCAGAACTCCTATTTTATGAAGTTGACACCTTTTATATCATTGAAATTAAATTGTTGGAATACCTAAAACCTGATGTGGTTGTGTGGATATGTTTGCTCGGTGCTTGTAGATCACATAAGAGTATAGCATTAGGAGAATTTGTTACATGACTCCTCTTTGGGTTAGATTGTAAAAAGACTGCACCTTATGTTCTTTTGTCAAACATTTATTTAGAAGCAGGCAGGTGGAGTGACGCTCAATAGGTATAATACCCAAGTTCTCCTGGAATGGGCATAATTTTACAGCCCAAGTACATGATCACCCAAATGATGAGTAAATTTCACAAAATTGTATGATTTTAAGATTCTTCCAATTTATATAGGTGTTTCCGCAGAAGCTTCAAATTGACCTAAAACCATATGCTTCAATTCCAATTACGTTGAAAGTAGATGCAACACATGATGAAACAAACCTAATGTTTGAATCAACATAAGAAATAAGACCTGCATGGTAGGATAGTTTGCACAAGCTGGCAGGACAACCACAATATTTGCAATTTAGCATATCTCAAATTTGGTCAAAAGTAGAAACAAATTTGGTTGAAGCAGAAACAAAATGACCAAAAGAGATATACTCTAATGGGAAAGCACTTAGAGCAGAATGCATGGAGTCGTCCGGCTTCCATCCCTCTCTCTGAGACATTGAAATGGATGGTTACTGTGGGTTCATTGAAAAATCCTTAGAATTGCCTTAAAATCCATTCTGACATGGAATGCAATGATTGCTGGACATGCATAAATTGGGCGTGTTTCACCAAAGCATTATCTAGAGGACATAGTGTAGAATTGAAGTATTTGTGGTGGTTCCATGCTCTATCAAGGGCGTTCGTATCAGGAAAACTTTTTGACCTAAACGATATCAATGAATATATCATACAATATAACTGTTTTAGTGAAATGCATCAAAAGAAACACAATGCTTATCACATATGGACAGGTCAATAAAATTGACTTAATAATTATGTAATTAAGTGTTAATAAAATATCATAAGTGATAAAAAAATTTATTTATTAACTTAATTTTTTTGATATGTTATTATAGTGCATTGAAGAAAATCATTAAGTATTTTTTAATATTCTAAAGCATATTTAATTTTAAAAGACCACTATCTATTGTAAAATGTTTTCACATAATGATGCAAGAAGGTCAATTCAAAGATTTCAAGACCCATATATTTTGACATAGGGATTTAACACAAACCAAAGTTATTAAAATCATTTGGACAAAAAAACTTGCAAGAATTCCATAATGTATGGGCGCACAGAATTAGGAAATTGATAAAATTGATTAAAGCTTTTAATATGGAGAAAATCAACTCTGTAGAATTTGGAAGGTAAAGAAATGTCACAATAATTTATAATACTACTTTTAATGCTAAAGAGTGGATATTTCTCCCATGTTTAGTTGGACATGAACCAAGTTGAAAAATCAAAAGGAAATTGTGTAGCTTTCTCAATGTTGAAATTTCAATTGAGTGGCAAGTAAAAAAAAATTGTAACATGGAATAATCTAAAAAATCTTGCTTGTGGTTTCAAATTTTGCATACATGTCTACCAAGAAAGTTACAACTATAACATTTGACAAAACCCCCTTTACTTTATTCTTTAATACATTTCCATACCTTGTTTCAAGGCTCCCATTTTGATGTTCAACAGGTAAGAAAATTCATGAGTGACAGAGGAGTTGAAAAGACACTAGGTTGTAGTTGGATTGAAGTTCATAAAATGGTACACACCTTTTGTGTGGGAGATAGATCGCACCCAAAAACACAATATATCTATGCAAAGTTGGACGAGTTGTTTTGCAAGATGAAGGAAGTAGGGTATATTCCAGATATGAGACCTGTATTGAATGATGTCGAGGAGGAGAAAGAATTACTCCTCGTACACCATAGTGAGAAGTTGGAAATTGCATTTGGATTGTTAAACAAATCCCTTGAAAAAACTCTAAGAGTTGTCAAGAACCTTAAGAGTATGTGCTCACTGCCATTCTGCAATCAAGTTTATTTCAAAGATTGTTGCAAGAGAAATTGTTGAGAGAGGCAAACCGTTTCCACCATTTCAAAAGTGGACAATGTTCTTATGGAGATTATTGGTGATACAAAGCAAAATAGAGCCTATAAATACAGGCTTGCACTAGAACAAGGTGCATGATGCTAACTATTGTGCAAACTCTTTGGCAAAATTATGACCATTTAATTGATATATTTCAAAATAAATCAGAGGTTTTTCATATTGCTAGCTGAATTTCTGAAAGGAATGGTGAATATATAATTTTTTCACAACATTCACTACATTTCGGCCAATATCCATCACAAAACTTGATTTTTGCATTTCAATCAAACCCTAACAAACAAGAAATCACAAATTTCCTTAAACTTTATCACAAATTTCTCAAACTAGACACAAACGAGATGAGAAATCAAACAATTCAGTGAATGCCCCACATGGAACCTGGCAATATAGTCGCTGTTGCTGGTGATCGGCCGACAAACTCTCGCCCTGAATACTTTTGCCTGAGCATTCCAAATAGTGGGCCTGGTTATTTTTTGGATTTTATTAACGCTTTTCGGTCGATACACTTACTGTCGATAAGGTTTTGACCGAAATATACTCAACCGAGCAGGTCATTCCAGATGTGCGTCGTGCTCACACTTTTCGACCGAGAATATTTCGGCTGAAAGTAACTCGCCCAAAAACTTTGAGCCACGTAGGCGCCATGTGGCTGCCTCGTGGATTCAACCGAAACGTTATCGGTTGAAAACTGGTCGGCCGAAAGTAATCTGCTCGAATTACTTTATTTGGCCGAAACTGTGACACAGGTTTGTGCTTTCACCCACCATATAACAAAATGATTTATGTACGAAAACCCTTTGAAGAGAAAAGTACCATACTCTAAAGAAAAATAAATTGTATTAAATTCAACAACTAAGAGGTTACAATATAAATATTAAGCTATACCTTTATAGAAGTATCATTGACATTCAAATTTTGGAGCAGTTATAGAAGCATAATACTACCTAAAAGTAATCACACAACCTATACAATACTCCATGCTCAAGCACCAATACATAGAGAAAAATAAAACCATAAACCAAAAGTGGTTTAATAAAACCATGAGTTATAATAATGACCCAAAAATAGCTCAAAATTGAATGTGCAAGTTGGTCATAGTTTTCTTGATAAAAATACAAGATGCTCTTACAATAATTGTAACCTATCATAGTTGACTCATTAAATTGGAACTCCACTTTGACATATTGGGTAAGTGTAAGAAGATGGGGGGCCAAAAAGGGGGACTCTTAAGTGGCCACCTTTTTTTCTAAAATTAGGAAATACTAACCTTGGATGTGAAAGTGAGGATAGTTACACTAAAAAATTTTAGATGCAACAAAAGCAAGGATCATAGTGCTCTAAGTCTACTTTCTAAACTATTGTTTTTTTTGAAATTGTAGAGATTAAGGGGTTCAAAAGAGGGAGCCACAAAAATTGGTGTTGTTTTTGTCAAAAATAACATAGCATAACATAGCGACTTTTGTGGCTCCCTCAAAAGGTTAACCTTTTTTTGGTATTTTTAAAATCACTTCAGTGAGAAATTAGATAACAATATGTAGTTTATGCCCAATTTTTCTAATAATTTTCTAATGATTATTTTATTTTTTACTAATTTTCAAAGTGGATACATCCTGAAAATTTTTTTTTTGGCCGTGCCAACCCTATAAATTTTGAAAACTAATTGAAAATCAATGTTATTTTTTCAGTATTTGTAGAATGGAGTCTAGTTTCTAAAAATGTAATTTATTAGAAATTTGAATAAACGGTTAATTTATAATGAAAAAAAACCAAGCAGTGGTTTTTTCCAAAAAAAGGGATACACAAACAAAAGAAATTAAAGATGAAAGGCTTAACATTGTCAAAATGTGAAAAGAATTACATCGTTAAATAGCTAAGAGAGAGTTTAACAATACCTAGGTGTTCAATTTGTTCGACCTTGAAAAATGTGGAAACTTGATGGTTAGCATAAACACAATTATGTGAAATCTTGTAGAATATGCAAAAACACATCTTTGGATATTGGGAAGACACTCCAATCCTTTCGGTTGGTAATCCAAATCAAATACCAAGCCCAAGGCTTGGGGATTCCCAAAGAAATAAATAACGCGAGCATGTTATAACACACTCATGTTATTTCATGGTTTTGACATTATTTTTTGTGCTCAAGAGTTTCCTAAGCAAGACATAATGTGAGCGCGTTATAACACACTCACATTATTTCTACTTTGTGTTAAATGCTAGTCTATTAAGTGTATGTATATATATATTTGTATGTATGTATGTATGTGTGTATGTATGTATGTATGTACGCTTGTATGACATGTATGTATGTATGTATGCATGTATCAATGTATGTATGTATGCAGGTAAGATTGTATGTACACATGTATGTATACTTGTATTTATGCAAGTAGGTATGTATGCCTGTATGTATGTATGTATGCTTATATGTATGTATGCATTTAGAGGGAGGGAGAATTTTAAGAGAGAGAGAGTTGTCTAGGTAGGGTGGGAGGGAGAGAGGGAGGGAGAAACCTGAGAGAGAGAGAGACTTGAGAGAGAGAGGGAGGGGGGGTGGGATGGAGAGACCTAAGAGAGAGGGAGTGGGAGAGAAGAGGTTGGAGTGAGAGAGACTTATCTAGGTAGGGTGGGAGGAGAGAGAGAGAGAGAGGGTGGGAGGAGGGAGAGAGAGAGAGAGAGAGAGAGAGAGAGAGAGAGAGAGAGAGAGAGAGAGAGAGAGAGAGAGAGAGAGAGAGAGAGGAGGAGAGAGAGAGGGGGAGAGAGAGAGGAGAGGAGATAGAGAGAGAGTTATCTAGTTATGTAGGTAGGGTGCCTTAGGGAGAGACCTGAGAGAGAGAGAGGGGGTGGGAGGTAGAGACTTGAGAGAGAGGGAGTGAGAGAGGGAGAGAGTTATCTAGTTATGTAGGTAAGGTGCCTTAGGGAGAGACTAAGAGAGAGAGAGAGAGAGGGGGGGCTTTACCTAGAAACTAGGTCCCACCTGGTAGAACATGAGAGTAGTCCATGGTGGAGTTGAAGGAGAATAAATGGAATCCATCCCTCAAAGCTTTCACACTCAACAAACCAAAATAACACCAATAATCAAACACCCATCAACAAATAATATCAAATTTTGGTCTCTAACCCAAGAATCTCCCAATGAGAGTGTAACATCTACCCAATTAATCACTTATAAAATATGAAGATTAGTAAATAATATGAAGATAATGTAGATCTAATCTTGAAGGAATCAAATGAATGAATTAAAAAAAAATATTTTTAAACATATACAAATAGAATTTGTAATCATTACAAATAGTCTAAAAGCCTTAAACAATAATTTGGCATAACTGCAAAACTTAATTTGTACAAGTACATTTATTATACTTAGTATAACTATAAAATGTAAACATTTTATGTTATAATTACAGGTACACACATCATGAAACTACATTAAAAATATGCAAGAGAAGAGTAAAAGATAAAAAAGAGTTGGCTACTCTTCAATCAATAGGTACAAGATAGATTAATACATTAACATTGCACTACAAATCATTCTTTGTTTCTTTTTCTGTATCTTGAAGTAGAGGAGAGAATATCATCAAGGTGATATCCACAATACCACAAAGCATTAGTTTCTCCATGCTACTCCACTAGAGAAGCCTAACCTATCACAAAGGATCTAGCAGTATGAGGAAACAAGAATGATGGAATCTGATTCACTATGTGAATCAATGATGACCTATCATGCCTATAATATGCTCATGCATCATATATCCAAGCACATGTCCATTTGATACACATATTACAGAAGAGAATGTAACTCTACCAAGCAATACACTTATGAATTCTAATCAATGAAAATAATGTCTAGTATAAAATGTGTGTAGACATGGAAAATGTACTGACACACTTGATCCTTATTACTAACCAGTTTGTCCTAAATCATCTCCTTTTCTAGTCATTTAATTAAATAATCTCCATTTGATTAAATTCATCACATTTCATCTCTTAATTAAATAAATCAATTTTATCTAATTAAGTCATCATCTCTTGTTAATTAAATAAATCATTTGATTTAATTAATCTCTAAAGTCATCTCATTTAAATTAAATAAATTTATCTTTATTTGATTTAAAACTAACTTCATCCCTCTTTAATTAAATAAATCAAACTTTATTTAATTAAAACTAATATCCATTATTCTTCCCATTTTGATTTATTTAAATCCAAAAATCTAACCAAAATGTCAAATCATCTAATCTTCATCTAAACTAATCAAATCATGATTAATCCTAATCCTAATCCATCAAATCCTGTAGATTTTGCATCTTGCACAATAAATCAATTTATTTGATTTATTAAATCCCCCTTTTCATTCAAAAAGGCATCAAGGATGGAATATTCTTCAAATTCTAAAACTCCCTCCAAAAGGACTTGTCCCTTCCAACAAGGCATTCAATGCCTCTTACATGTCCTTGTGCATTGAGCCAAGTGGCATTTAACTCCTCTTTCATCCCTCCTAAACATGTCATTTCATCAAATTCATATTTCAAACTTGCACATTGATCAAAATGTGCTCCACCTCTCTTCAATAGCATGTTGACAAGTGGCACAATGCCATTGGCTCATGCTTAATCCCACATCCTTCATATATTTCAATCTTCTATCCTTCTATTCTATAAATAGAGACCCCCTCTATTGTATTTATCATCCACAATTTGAGCAAAGTTATTATACTTCAATTTCATCTTAGAGCTTTAGCATTTTCATCAAATTCATCAATTGTAGCTAGGTTATTGTAGGTTTTTTCATCATGGAGGACATTTGAAGCAATCACCAAGTGGATCAACCATCACCAAATCATCACAAGCTTGCATAGGAGTTGGGAAAGGGCCAATTTCCACCTCAAATTGGCACCAACACCCCCATAAGATCAAGAGTTTGCATTTCATTAATAGGATTTAATCTCTTTTATTGCTTTTCCATTTGTGTTCTTTCTTTTTATTCCTATTTCGTGATATGTTAATGGATTTTATGGGGAAATTCTATCTTGACTTGCATTTGAGTCTAACTATGCATTTGTTTGTTGTGTTTGTGTAGGTCTAGGATTGGGGTTCACATTTTGGTGCTAGAAGGATGGCCCTCTTGAAGTTTAAATCATGTTTTTCTATCAAGTTCCATGTTTTTTTCTTGTTTTTTGGTGTTTATAGGAAATTGCACCTCTCACAGTCCAACAATACCATACAAAATCACTCACAGTCTAGTGGCGCCATACATCGCTGCTTCAAACTACAAACTACGCTACTAGGCCCCCAAACTGAGCCGCTTATGCATACAATACTGCTTCAAACTACAAACTGTGCCGCTGGTCCCCCAAATTGAGTTGCCTATGCATATAATGCCACTGCAAATAGAGTCACCTTTGCTTTCTTTCTTTTTCATTCAAACTTAAAATGGTCATATCTTGGTCTTTTTCAGAGCTTTTTTTTTGAAGTGGGGTAGAATTTCATAAGCTATCCAATGGTGTAGGTGTTTCTAAGCTTTGATAGAGTTAAAAATTTTAAGTTTTCACTTAATGTCAAATCGCAATGAAATTTGGTCTAAATTTTAGGGTTTTTATGCTTAATCATTTATCTAACCATCATATCTTCTTGTTTCTTGATTTCATCTAACATTTGGAGTTTGTATTGTAGGTTTTAAAGGATCATGGAGTATGGAAGTGAAAGAAAAAGAATTATCACATCATTGTATCAAGTGTTTTTGAACAGTTTGGGGAGAAATTATAATCCCTTCTTTTAAGGGCTTTGTCACTTTCAAGCTTTTAGGACTCACTAGATTTCTTTTGGGTTTTAAAAAGAACAACACAACAATTTCTAATTTTTGCTACAAAAGGGTTAAAAAGAACTTTAGGAAAATTGACTAGATTTTGTTTAAGGTTAACAATTGAACAAGACAACTCTCATTTGTCCTTTGGTGCTTTATAAAGAAGTCACAATTGCTTTGAAAAGGTTAAAATGAACAAGTGCTTCTTTGTCTTGTAATTATCTACCCAAAGTAACATCATTGAAAAGACGTATGCACTTCTCTCACGCCTTATGATGATCTTGAGAATCAAAAGACTTTTCGGTGATATTAAGTTGTGTACATAATTGCCTTCACACTTCATTTTGGGACTAAAATTGAACAAATCTTGCGAGTGTGAGTGGAATACATTGTGTGTGATCTCTCCTTGTTCCTAAACAAGGGTTGATCAAACTATGAATGTGTTTGCTCGCTTTTGTTTATTTTAGAGGGCCTGCCTTAGGGAAAAAGAAATCACCCAAGGGAACGACCCAACCAACAACACGCTAAAGCCAAGTGACTTCCAACCGGTATATAAAAATGGGCATTTGTTGAAAGGAAAGTATCACATGGATGGTTCTGACGAGAAGGGAAGCAATGGTCTTTCACTGCATGGATCATTTCCTATGAACAAAACGCCCGCATCAAAACCCTTGTTTAGAAATTACCAAAATTCTTGATCTACTTGTTGGTGCAAGAATGGTAATTTTGAAGCTGTCCCACATTTTTATGACTCTTAGTAGAAATGAAAAGCATGCCATGGGAATTTCATGGGAGTTGATGCTTGGCTACCTTATATAAGTGAGTGTTGTGGAGGGGAGCCAGCAGGGTCAAGCATCTAATCATTCGCTAAGAGTAAGCACAAATGGATTCATCCAAGTGGGAACTCAATAAGTACAGTCTTTCATATCCATATGGTTGTACATGTTCTTGAAATAAAAACACTTGCCCACTCGAAAACATTGGGAAACAAACATTCAATGTGTAAATCAAATTTCAAACCCCTTAGGAAGAGAAAATACCATTGACAAAATCCAAAAGCTATTGCTTACCCTAGGGATTATATCCTTAGAGGTTTTTGAGTGATTGGGTTTATATCTTAATTTGCTCCTCCAAGGTCAACATTAGGTAACCATTGTCTTGATCTTCTTGAAATTCCACATAGCACTTTGTGGGATGAAAAGAAGTCAGGACATTGGACATTTAGTTTGAAACCTAATCAAGAATGTGTTTGTGGTAAAAGAAATTCATTAATCAAGATGAAATCAATTGAACCCCACACATGTGCTTGTGTATCTTTTGTCTTATGGTCTTTTGAGAAAACATTGATCTTTTGGTTTGAACTATTTTTTGGGAAAAAGCATGTTCTTGAATATCTTGGTCTTGTAAACAAGGTCTCTCTTAGGTTCATTTAGGATCAAAACAACCAATCATTCCAATCATCTCAAACATCAACCAAATCCCATCTCACAAACAAATTTTGAACCATTGGAAAAATCATTCATACTAGACTTTTGGAAAATCCTTTAAAACAAATCAAAATCATCTTGTTTAACTAGGTGTGTGTAGATGAATCCTTCTTCATACACTTAAATTATCACCTTGTGGAAAAATGCATTCCAAGACAACATATAACTTATTGGGGTTTATTAGTTCATTATCCAAATCAAATCAAATCCAATCCAAATCAAAAGAGTCCTAAGGTCTAGTATCCCTCCAAGGTTCTTAAAAGTCCAACACCCATATCATTCACCCCTTTCATCCTTCATCTCATCATTGGTCCTAAATCCCTTCGAGGTCAACAAGGTCAAAACACAAGAAGAACATGGAATACAAACTTGCTCCATACATCATGAGTAATCCAAGTCAACCAAACTATCAAAGCCTTACAAAACCAAGGGATGATCAAAACTCACATTTATACAATCCATACATAGAATCATAATCTCCTACAAACCTCAATGGCACAACAAATGTGAGTATGCCCAATCTAAATTTTGGAACACCTTTCCCCATGGTAGATTTAAATCAAAGTCCAAACTTACAAGTCTATCCACCAAACAATCAATGCATGAGTATTCAAACAAGCAACATCATCCCACCAAATCCATACATGCCAAAAGTGAATATACCAAGTACAAGTTTACCAAACATGAATCCACACTCAACAAACTTTGGGATAAATATGTTTGTAAATCATACAAATGTTGTTCAAATTCCAAAACAAATGTTAACAACTCCATGTATTAATCCAAGTCAATGTAACACCATGCAAAATCAAAGCTACCTAAATCAAGGCAATGTGATTCCCAACACCAACAACGTTCAATTTCAACCTATCATGCCAAATTTGAACATTGTCCAAAATCAATTTGTCCATGACCCCATGCAAAAACCACAAGTATGCATCCCAAATCTGCTTGAACAAAACCAAATCAACTATATCAAGGGAGTCAAGATCAAAATCAAGATCAATTTTGTGAGATCAAATTGCTACACTTACAAAAATAGTTGAGTCATTGCACCAAGAGACATCTCCACCACCATTACCCATATCAACATCATTCCTTGGTTTAGGGCTTCCCCCTTTATCTAAAACCAATCAGTCCATCCAAATCAATCCACCTAACACCAATCAAGCCATCACATCAACTCCTTTGAATATACCATTAACATCGCACCAAAAGATGGTATCCGATCAAACAACACAGTCGATCTCAAAAAATCAAAATACGGTCTCCCAAGGACCTATCACCTTGATCATTCCAACCATCCCTATCACCTCAGTCATTCCAACCATCCCTATCACTTTGATCCTTCCAACCACCACTATCACACCCATCACATCTCAACCCCTCACTACCATAATCACTCCAAGCGTATCTCAACCACTTGTCACTGTATCCAACACAATTCCCAATCCACCACCGCTACCACTAAAACCAAATACAAAAAGCTAGTATAGTATAGCACTAAAAGCTTACCAAGCCTACCAATAGGCCCTTTAGCAATATCAAGTTGTGCAACAAGCAGCAGAAGCTCAACAAGTACAACAAGCCTCCCAAGCATCTCAAGCTGCCCAAGCTACTCAAGCCGCCCAAGCAGTGCAAGCTTCCCAAGCTACCCAACAAGCACAAGAACAAGCACAAGCACAAAGAATGAAAACTATTGGGAGCAATGATCAAGATCTATCCATCAATAAACACCTTGAAGATGTTTTCACCTCATCCAATGATGCATCGACCAATGATCATGTTGCAAATGTCTCTACATGACTTGATGAGTTAGAGGACATATCTCAAGGATTCATTCCAAAGCATGATCAACATCTTTCACCAAAGTCTAGCAATGGTCCTTTCCAAGACATATCGACATCCTTTAACCTCATGATTGTAGATATTGAAGGAATCTTCAACTCAACATTTGATCCAAGTCCACTCAAAAAATCAAGAGGATATTGAGCCAATTCCCATGTCTAATGAAGATATCAAAGAACCCTTTATAAGCAATCCATTTTTTGAAATGGACCCATGTCAAGAACTTGATCCAAAGCATGTCAAAAGAAATTCTAAAATAAATCAAGATCAAGAATTTGTATCTCCAAGATACTACAATGATCTAATGGGAACTCTCCTATCTATACAAGAGGTCACAAATGATGATGACATCCACATAACACATACTCCTCCATCTACCCAAGATGCTTTCTATGGATGGACACGTAGATGATCTTCATTTATAATAGGACTCCTTTGCTCCTAAAATTATTACACAAAAAGAGAAGGTTAATGATTCCTACAGAAAAACTGAGTTGTCAACATCAGGATCAGATATATCCATAATTTAGACTAAGGACATCATATATGAAGATATCTAGCATTATCCACTCAAGGAAATAGGTTAGGTAGAACAAGATATTTTGGAGTCAGCAGAATAACAAATTGAAATAATGTACTCTGTAGTGGTCATTTATTGGAGAAAGCTTGCTAAACAAGACATCTCAAAATAAGAAGAATCAAAGCATGAAGGTACCACTTCCACAATATTGGGGTAAACTTCATCTCAAGCAAACATCAACATAGAGAACATGAAGAATCCTTATGATGAAACCAATGCCAATACTACAACTAGCCACATCATGAATCTTCATCCACCCGTCACTCCATCCACAAATTGGGACCAACGTTAAAAGAATGATTTGAATCAAAGCAAGAAGAACTTTATCAAAGCAAAAGAAGCTGGGAAGCATAATGGACAAATCAAATACAAATGGATACCAAAACATACAAAGAAATATTATCCCTATCAAACTCCATTAGTCAAAGAAACTATGGCGCAAAATAAAAAAGGGAAAAGTATCCATCAAAGATGTCCACAAAAGAAAAATTAGGCTTTTCAAGCAATGCACAAAGTGCATCAAGTAGTTGGTCCTAATTCCATGCACACTTCTATATCCACCCATCATTGCTCATCTTCCCAAGTTTGGAGATTCAAAGGTTCCAAATTGTCAACCAATCCATCTCTTATCCCTAAAAACACTCCATCCACACCTCCACTCATAATATCCAATTCTCATATTGACCATGTGTTGGCAATGATCCTTCATCATAAATATTTAGAAGGCACTTTGTCGCGATGTACACACAAAGACGAAGTCAAATCTGGTGTCAACAAAGCAGATCGGGAATATCAAAAGTTTCATTCAAGTGCACGTATCTTGGAAAAAAAACTTCTTCAGGAATGATATTGATGGCACATTATGACAAAAGAATCTACATCGACACCACTAGGTGGTTCAACACGAGCTTAAAATCTTATAGAAAAATCCAAAAAAAAAAAGAAAATTAAAAAAAAAAGGATTGAAAATAGTAAAGATAAAAATTGTCCTCCAATGAAAACCACTACGGTGGCACTTTGGATAGGTACCATGATGAAAACCTAGAAAAAATGCATCATGTGTAGAATTTAGCATCTACATGTGCCACTTCAAGTGAAAACATCTCATCCCATCCATAATAAATCCAACATTTCGTCCCATCCATAATAAAGCCAACATTCTATCCATCTTATCCATAATAAATCTGTTCATCCATGAACCATTTATCCAATCCATTTTCATCCATCTGCATAGATAGTCCAAAATAACTTGATCTTGGTAAAAGTTTGGTGTACACTTTACACTTTCTTATGGTAAACATCTTGACATGGGTCATTTTCATCCTACCCAACGTTATCTAAGCCATGAAGCATTATCCAAATAACCATCCTCTATCTAAACACCTTATCTTATTGGAAGATAATTCATATCCATCCATCCATACACCTATCAAGGTATCCATCCACGGAATTCCCTACATTGCTAGACATTGGGGGCATACATTTACTTGCTTCGACAATAAATCTTGATCTGTATCCTCCAACTTATGGGGTGATCCGAACATTGGAAAATATAAAATCAAATTGGTCAAAGCATTTGTGAGCCAAAGTCCAAATCACTAGCCCATGGAATATTTTGATGTGAAGGAATTCCTTATCAAAGCTCTTTCATCAAACATCAATCCAAACAATGACTATCAGTCGTATCTAATCTGTACTTCAAACGTCACAACAAATCATCCAAATAATTTTGTTCCAAAACCAAGATTCAAAATCCTGATCAATAAAATCCAGTCAAAAAATCATAATCTCGGGATATTCTTCCCAATCCTTGTGTTTCTTAACATTATCCTTGCATTGTTGTGCATCCTCAATAATGTTATCATCATCGATATTGATCAATCAAATCCTTGCATTGTTATGCATCCTCAACAATGCTATCATCATCAATCCCATCATCATCTTGGGATATCCTTCCCAATCCTTGTGTTGCTTAACACTATGCTTGCATTGTTGTGTATCCTCAACAATGTTATCATTATCAATCCATTAATTTGATCAATCAACCTTAGCTTGGTTTTCAACAAAATCCAAAAATAGAGCACTGATATCATCACACATATCCATATCCAAATCATCAAAATCATATCAAAATCTAAAAACATTCAAAAAACCAAGAAAATCCAAAAACATCCAAAACATATCAAAATCCAAAAACACTCATAAAAATTTGAAAATTGTCAAAAACATGGAATCCGAAATATGTCGTCTCTGAGCTTAGACATAGGCAAGGCTAATCTTTGATAAGCCCCCGAGACACAAAATTCAAAAACATTTATAAAATCTCATAAAACACACACAAAAAAAAAAGGAAAATCTGAAAATCAAAACATTTGCAAAATCTCAAAAAAACCTAAAAATAGCCTCAAAACATTTTGAAACATCAAAAACATCCAAATATTTGAAAAAATCCATCCAACCCATTTCGATTTCACTCGCAATAAACATCCACCTATAATAAATCATCATCACCTTCATCCTTTGGAAACACAAATAGAAACAACCACAACAATTGACAAAAGAAAGCTTCAAATGCAAAATCAAAAGCAAACTTCAAACCTTTAAAAGAAAAATCAAACTCTTGATCATTTGCAAACATGTCAATCAACTTTATATCAAAATCCTAGCAAACAATTTATCAACCCATCATCATCCTATACAATGCATGTCCTAGGATATATTGTTCCGACAATGGGCATCATTTTGGATATCACTTTGGATTCTTATCCTATCAAAACACATCCCTTTGGCTAGAGCTATGAAGAACATTGGCTTGTTTGTGTAGTTGATCCTTTTTTTTTTTTTAATCTTATTGCACTCATTCCAAGGACCTCTTGATGATGTCCGAACAAAAGATTTATAGGGAAAATAATGGGGCAATGATCATTATCTTTTGTTTGTTGTGCTTGTGGGACGTTCTTGTAATATAACCTCGGTGAATACTTGCTTTGTTAGGTGCATCCTAGTAAGGTTTCCATATGTCAGGTGTGAAAAAGAATACTCCTATCTGATTGTCAAGTCAAAGTCCATCACATTAGGTACAACACCATCCTAGTTGTCTATACCTTAATGCTTTGTCCCGCGTGTGTAATCAAACAATAAGGTAATTGGTATTTTGAAAATCCCAACTCTTGGCAAGCGAACATCATTTTTATCATCTCCAATAAGGTCTTCTCAGATCACAAACTTGTTGGATCCTCTTGTCATCATCTTATTTCTTCTTATTCTTCTATCTTTACTAACATTTATATCTAAATTTGTGTGATATCTCAAAATATACGTAAGGCTACCCATGGCTAATGACTGTTTATACATCATCAAAATTGTCTACGTCAAATAAATGATCTTTCTAATGAATTATCTTTCATCCTCTAATCAGTAGAACCACTCCCCTCACATTTTATCATGATCTCAATTAGAAAATTAACATTTTCACTTGATCTTTTGAGGGGGTAGTATACCAACGTAATTCTTCTTGCTAGGGCAATAGTGGGGCATCCAAAAAATTAAAGAATTTTTGTCTTTTGATCATGGAAAGGTTATTCTCTAAACCAACGCAACAAGTATGTTGCTTCAAAGAGGGGCAACATGTAGACATAGAAAATGTACTGACACACTTGATCATGATTACTAACCAGTTCGTCCCAAATCATCTCCTTTGCTAGTCATTTAATTAAATAATCTCTATTTGATTAAATTCATCACATTTCATCTCTTAATTAAATAAATCAATTTTATCTGATTAAGTCATCATCTCTTGTTAATTAAATAAATCATTTTATTTAATTAATCCTATAGTCTGTCTTTTAATTAAATAATTCATTTTATTTAATTAATCTCTAAAGTCATCTCATTTAAATTAAATAAATTTATCTTTATTTGATTTAAAACTAACTTCATACCTCTTTAATTAAATAAATCAAACTTTATTTAATTAAAACTAATATCCACTATTCTTCCCATTTTGATTTATTTAAATCCAAAAATCTAAACCAAAATGTCAAATCATCTAATCTTCATCTTAACTAATCAAATCATGATTAATCCTAATCCTAATCCATCAAATCCTCTAGATTTTGCAACTTGCACAATAAATCAATTTATTTGATTTATTAAATCCCCCTTTTCATTCAAAAAGGCATCAAGGATGGAATATTCTTCAAATTCAAAAAGTCCCGCCAACAAGGCATTCACTGCCTCTACATGTCCTTGTGCATTGAGCCAAGTGGCATTTAACTGCTCTTTCATCCCTCCTAAACATGCCATTTCATCAAATTAATATTTCAAACTTACACATTGATCAAAATGTGCTCCACCTCTCTTCAATAGCATGTTGACAAGTGGCACAATGTCATTGGCTCATGCTTAATCCCACATCCTTCAAATCTTTCAATCTTTTATCCTTCCATTCTATAAATAGAGACCCTCTCTATTGTATTTATCATCCACAATTTGAGAAAAGTTATTATACTTCTATTTCATCCTAGAGCTTTAACATTTTCATCAAATTCATCAATTGTAGCTAGGTTATTGCAGGTTTTTTCATCATGGAGGACATTTGAAGCAATCACCAAGTGAATCAACCATCACCAAATCATCACGAGCTTGCATAGGAGTTAGGAAAGGGCCAATTTCCACCTCAAATTGGCACCAACTCCCCCATAAGATCAAGAGTTTGCATTTCATTAATAGGATTTAATCTCTTTTATTGCTTTTCCATTTGTGTTCTTACTTTTTATTCCTATTTTGTGCAATGTTAATGGATTTTATGGGAAAAAATTCTATCTTGACTTGCATTTGATCTAACTATGCATTCGTTTGTTGTGTTTGTGTAGGTCTAGGATTGGGGTTCACCATTTGATAATCTCATTATGGTATCTTGACATTCTATAAGATGGATAAAGCAATATCTAGAATACAAAGCCTATATTGACATCAGTTCCAATAATATAATTCATAAGGCAATAACCTTTACTGAATTTCATGCCAAGAAGGCTACTACGTGTCCAACATGCTCCCTAAATCGAGCCACTACTAGGTGATTTAGGAACCAAATGACTTATTTCCTTATTTATTAATTATCAAGCCTAGAACTCTTTCTTATAATCCAATGAAAGGTTACAAGTAAATTAATTCATATTCATAATATGGTATACTCTTAAGTAATGATATTAACCATTGAATTTACATACTTACCTCATAAATCACTTACAACTTTCAATTTACATATTGCATCTGAAAGGGTAGTGTTTAAACCACCATAGCTTTCATGTTATTAGGTCAAAATAAAAACCTCAATATGTTCTAGAAAGGTGGAAGAACAAAAAATAAAACCCATTATTTTTCCCCAATAATCACAACCATTTATGAGCAATTTTATCTACAATATAGCTGACTAGTTTTATACCCAGAACAACAATTTGATAAAAGGAAAATCTTAAACTGTGTTTACATGCACTTATAATTTTGCATTGTTCCTAGAGGGTCTGCTAATTAAATAAGAAACTATCACACAATCACATATGTTATTTGAAGTCTCCATTTTTAAAACATAACTTGTAGATCATACACCATATATCAAGAGATCATATGTTACTAAATCCACTTTAGTTTTAATTGCAATGCAAATAACATGAATGGGGACCTCTTGTAAGTTATAAATATTGAGGGAATCCAATCCTCTAATATTCAAATTTTATTTCAATCCCTCAATTTTTTTCCATCCACTTTTTTTTTTTGAACTCAAATGGAGCTCATAACTTGATACTACAGTTATGGTTCTTGACCAAATCATAAATTAAGGCTCTCTCTAGTAATGGACTCAATTTATTTATTATTATTTCTTTTAAAATTTATATAGATTCACATTGAGAATTAATGTGGATGAAATCATAATTAAGTACTCATTTGTTTCACATGAGGTCAAAATCCAAGTGTATAGAAATTCATCATTATACAAAGATAAAGTATTGAAGATTGTTTCATTTATCCCATTAGGTATACAAGAAAGAATATTAACCCAAATTTTGAGATGGAAGATGACATTGATTTCATCTCATGATAAGCTACTTTACAAGATGGGCAAGCTATTTATACCTAAAGAGGCAAGAGTTTAGATTATTAGAGATGCCTATATATTTTATTTGTTGGTCATCTTGATTTTATAAATACAATAAAAAATTACTGAGCTATGAATCTTGGCCAAAATGCATTAATAAGATTTTTAATTCATTAGAAGGTGAGTGTTTGCATCCCAAGCCAAGATCCACAAAACTATAGCATTTGACACAGTCACATTATGACTATAAAAGTCTCATATAAAATTGGAAAAAATCATTCATAAACTGGTTTCTATAGAGGCCACATTATGATTGTTGTATTCATCATATGGTGAAGTCAAAATCAGTCATACATTGGTTGAACAAAGGGTCACATTATTATTTTTCTAATATGAAGACAAAATTTGATGACATAAATAATAAGCTAAAAGGGCATTCTAACAATGTGCAACCCTATCAACTCTAGTGTAAAAAGGGTAATGCCTCTTCGTGTATGGAAGGGTTATCACCAAATCTAAGCTTGATTCTAGTTGTCATTGGTGCAAGATTGATCAAAATTTTAAAGTGTCTTAAATCTACAATTCTCAAAATCAAGAATGATAACCTGAGGATTAACATTAGAAGCTTCCTCCATTTAAGCTTACTACTTTTGGAAATATCATGTCTGCAAATTGAATTTTTTGACTTTATTTTTTTTTCTGTATATTCTTTATCATTCTCTTTGAATTTACAATGTCCCTTCATTCATATCTTTTATGGAAACAATGATATCCTATCATTAATTTACATCTTCTTAAAGACATCTAAGGGAAATAGATCATTGAAGAATGGCTTGAGTATAGCACTACACACAGTTACTAAATATCATAATTTTTTAAAAATCTCAATATATTATTTTGTACAACAAACAAAGTAATACTAGTAGAATGATTATAGGCATACAAATGTTGGAATCACATGACTTGGTTTAATGTGACCTCATAAAAAATCTAAACTCATAGAAATTGTCAAATTCTATGGATGAGGTCTAACCTCTTCGTTTGCATCCAAGCCACCATGACCAACTTTAAAAAGTTCTACCACAAGAGGTAAAAGAGAAAGTGCATAAAATCAATAAGCCATAACATGTAAGACACAACACTTGATTATGTTATCCCCATATATAGGGTTATCCACTTTCAACCTCTCCACGATTCTTGGAGAATACATATTATTTATCATCTATAATAAAATATAAGATTTAAGGATTGTAAAGTGAATGCTATCTATTATCCTAACTCATTGGAACCTTAATCTTCTTATAGACTATGGCCAACTTTGCATACCAATAAATCTTGTCTATAACAAATACTTTATCAAGTATAGTTTACAAGCTTCCTTTTATACAAATAATTCATGGAAATATAGATTTTTTTTGTTAGAATTAGGTGTGTCATTCACATTGCAGGGCGATCCCACAATACTGGTTTACAATTTTTGGCCAAACTAGACACTAAATTGATTTTTTCTAACTAAATCTTCACTTTCATGCACCTATAGTGGCTAAACCGTGAGGAATTTGAAGATGATGCAAACTAGTGATTTGTAACATTTTGTTTGTAGATTCTAAATATATTTTTTTTCAAAATTTTTGGAATTCAGCTGCACTTCTTTTTCCATCTCCTTAGAAAACTAGTTTTTTCAGTAAACACCTTTTTTAAGGAGTGATGCTCACTGCGTACAACATAATTTTTTTTCCATGAAGGATAAAATTATAATTTTTGAATTTAGATTTGTAACTATGATATCTAGCACTTTTATTTGGTTTCATATTGTTTTATCAATTATTTTCCTTAATCAAGTTTCAAAGTCAAACCAATTACAACAATTAGACATAGGGACTGTATACAACATAACATTTTTTGTATGTATTGAAATTCAATTTTTTTTGTTGGATCAAGGACTTCAATATCTAGTGCACTAATAATTTTTCAATTTTTTGATAATCTACTATTTTTCCACATGTGTAGAATAGAGAGCTTGATTTTTGGTGAAAACCTACATTCACAAGAAATAAAAAATAAAAATAATAATAAAATTAAATTTATTTAAAATTATACTTTTTGGGAAGCCTATAATAAGGAATACACACTTAAAAAAAATATTTTTTTAAATGAATTCATTTGATCTCCCAAAAGGTAAATCAAAAGTAGTTTTTAATCAACATTTTGATAGGTGTAAAGGAGACTCCATTATAGGTATGGTTTAAAACTAGCGGGGTTCTATCCAAACAAGTTTGATCTAAGGTGGTTCGATCAAACCCTATTCAATTGGTTCTATCCAAACTAGTATTCTGGGATCACCCTACAAATATGAAGTCTTGATTAAATGCATTTAATTACATAGAAAATAAATAATGTATGATCATCAAAAATCATGGAGTGGGTAGAATATGATTCCCATACATGAGGGTGGGGACATTATTTATTTTGATAATTCAAATATTGTGTAAGGTGTTTAACAGGAAGGTTAATTTTAAATGGTCAAAATTAAGACTTATAAACCATCTTCCCAAATTTGATATTATGACAATGCATTGAATACCCTCATGGATTTACTAGATTTTGGAAATTTGTCACTTCAAAAATCCATTATGAAATAAGTGAGGAATAAATGTGGAAATAAAATTTCTACACTAACCTTTAGGGGGAGGTATGTGCAATAAAAAGGATCTTAAAGTTATAAAAAATAATACATAAATAAAATGATATCATGACAAGATGATTTATGTATGGAAACCCTTTCAAGAGAAAGGTACCATACTCTAAAGCAAAACCAATTGTATTAAATTCAACAACTTAGAGGTTACAATATTAATTTATTATGCTATGCCTTTATATGAGTATCATATGAATTGAAACTTTAGAGCAATTATAGAAGCATACTAGTACCTAAAAGTTATCAAACAACCTATACAATACTCCATCCTTAAGCACCAATACATAGGGAAAAATAAAACCATAAACCAAAAGTGGTTTACTAAAACCATGAGTTATAATTGTGATCAAGAGTTGTTAGCTTATCCTAAAAGATGCAAAACAAAATGATGCAAACGAGAAAAAAACAATAGTTAAACACCTCATGATAGGGCTATGTTAACTCAAACAAAACAAAAGATAAATAAAAGCATATTTTACCTTTGTTCAAGTTGATCTTTGGTTGGCCCTTGATACAACTTGATATTTGTGCTCCCTTGATGACAATATGGATGAAAATGGACTCAAAATGATCTTGATAAAATGAGGATTGAAATGAGAGATGTGGGTATGTGGGAAGATGAACTAAGTAGATGTAATGAAAGCTTCAAGGTTTCAACAATGGTGGGTGAGAGTTGAAGTTGGAGAGATTGAAAGTTGAAGATGAGATGTGTTGAATGAAAATGCATGTTTGTATTAGAGAATGAAAGAAAATTCTTTCACTTTATGAAGAGAAACCCCAAAAAGATGGACGGTTGAGATTGAAAGAGGGAAAGTAAGATCAATGGTTGAGACGAGAAGTTGACTAAATGAATTAAAAATTCATTTTTAAATGTGTATGGGAAGGAGGGAGATTGTTGGGTGAATAAAAGTGAATTTAAAATTCACATGATGGGGAATGTCTAGTGGATAAGACAATATTCCCAAAAGGGAAGTACTTGTCCACATGTGATTGATGTGACCTTTCAATGATCACATGGGGAATAGTCGAAATGTGATTGATATGACCTTTCAATGATTACATGGGGAAGAGTCCACATGTGACTGAAGTGAAATTTCAATGATCACATGGGGAAGGGAAAAAGGGAATTTAATATTCCTTGGAAAGATAAAAGGAATTAAAAATTCCTTAAGAGGTGAAAAGAGTTGACCAAAGGGTCGATTAGGTTAGTTAATTAGTGATTAGGAGAAAGCTAGTGACTAAGAGAGATTAGAAGCCAACTTGTAAAAGTTGGAGGATGTGACACATCCTAATAATGGATTAGGAATGTGCACATCCATAATGATGGGATTAAGATTAGGTGAGTGGGTGAGAGATAAAGGGAATTAAATAAATGGGTTATTTATTTAATTCCTTGAAGAAAGGAAAATGGTAAGGTATTTAATTATTTAACTAAATACCTTAGGGGTTTAGATGAATTTAAGGATATTAATTAAATAATAGCAATATTACTTAATTAATGCCAATGAGAGGATATTTAGATGAAGAGGGAAAATTTGGACAAATATAAGTGTCCAAATTTAGGTGTACAATAATAATAACCCAAAAATAGCTCAAAATTGAATGTGCAAGTTGGTCATGGTTTTCTCTGATAAAAATAGAAGAAACTCTTACAATAATTGAAACCTATCATAGTTGACTCATTCAATTCGTAATCCAATTTGACATATTTAATCACATTAAAGATGCCTTATTTTGTGTAATATTTGTGAATATTTTAATGTTAACTCCCTATAATTAGACTCTTACATGTCATGGAATCTATGTTAAGTAACTCCTATCTTACAATTTAATATGTTCTTACATATCTTAATGATATTAGATGCTCTTACATATATTAACAATATGATATATTCTCTTACAACCTCTTACAAACCTTCAAAAATATTTGACATATGGAAAAATTTCCAACACAAATAGAGATGACTCTTTTCCTAATATGAGGCTAAAATAATTAATAAATTATAACATTAGGATGTAAGGTTGGGAAATCCAAATTCTTACCTTATTGAATTCCTTTCCAATTAGCAAAGTGGAGTTCCAATTAGCAAAGTGGAGTTCCAACACTAAAATATAACTATTAGGGGTTGTGAGTCACATAGAATTAATGCACTATTTAAAATTCTCTATACTCACTAGATTTTTTAATGTATATGCAACATTTACTAAAGTATCAAGCTTCTCTAGTGTCATCCTCCTATGCTCTACCATGTCACAAATAAATTTTTACTAAAAATATATTTGCTTCATCCTTGTATAAAAGTTTGGATTCTTTGCTAGAAATATATAACACTTTAGCTATCACAAAGAACTCTAATAACTCCTTGAATTAGCACCACAACTAAACACAATATCTCAAACTAAGTTGATTCATTATAGGCATAAGTATCTATCATGCACTCAAACTATATAATGGACAAATCAACCATATCCTACCACTTACTCATTCAATTGATAACACTACTAGATAAATTCAAAATATAACTACTAATAGATCTTCTATTGTTAACACCACCTATTTAATATGAATCCACAAATCTATGAATATCTACTAATTTTTGGTTCCTTGTAGAATCTTTTGATAAATAATAGGGTAATTAGAGGTACACTACAAACATCTAAATACCATCTTAACTACATCCCAATGATCTCATGTAAGATTATCCATGAAATGACTAAGGACTCTCATTGCTTGGGGAATGTTTTGTCTTGTATATATTATAGTTTAAATAAAACTCCCAATAGAACTAACATAAGGAACTCAAACCATGTCCTCCATCTCAAATTGCATAAATATGTAAATATTGCTCTATTGAAAATTTAGTCCCAATTAAAATTTGGAACACTCAAAGGTTTGAAAACTAGCATGTTGAACCTATCCAATGCTGAGTTCATATGCTTGCTTTGGCCCAACTAAATATTTATATGGAATTTACATACTTTAATACTCATTCCCAAAGTGTACTTGGTTTCTTCCAATTATTTCATGTCAAATTATGTTAAAATTTTAGACTTCAATCATAAATCACTTCCTTACTTATCAAAGAATAAAATGTCATCTGCGTACAATATTCATAACAAACAAACTATTAGTAGAAAAGAGCTAAGCTAATCCCATTAGGATGAACCTATGAAATGGTAGCCTAATAGAGGACAATCATGAAAATACACAAGGGCGATAAAATATTGTATCAAGATAACACATCCATATCCAAAGCATAAATATGAAACGTAATTATTTAGAGTTATTGTAGATCATTGGAACAACAATATAGAAGACACAAATAACTCATAGAAAATATCGGTACATGTTTAAACAAAATGGATAGGGACATGTTCCTCTATGTAATGATGATGTCATGTCTCATTTCTAGTCAATCCAAGTCATTATATATTAGTTTTGTACTTGTGTCTTCCCTATTTTAATATAAGTTATTTGTTTTCCATTATCGAGTATATTTTTTCTCCAAATATGCTCTTCCCTTCACATTAGACCTTACAAATTTCATTTACTAGTATGCTTGTTGTTCAACCCTTGATGCCTTATCCTACAGTTTGAGTCTTGTGATATGTCCTTGACCCCTATATCTAATATTTATTCTTATATTTTCATTCCTTCCTAACTTCCTAGCAAGTGTTGTATTGTTTCTAGTAATCTATTTTTGGTCCCATCACTTTTAAAGAGGAACCTTTACCAACCATGGTCACATTAAAATTTGAAGTTGTGGGTATATATGGTGATTGACCTATTCTATTTATGAAAAATATAAAATATTTTTCATCCAAAATCATCATCTACACTTTATCAAATTCCTTTCAAAATATATTTTGACAACTTTTGTTTGAGTGTGGTAATCATAGGATGAAAAACCTAGAGATTTTAAAGGATGATCTCAAATAGAGTTCATATTTGAGCTTTGTTAGATATTGATTCCAACTACATTTTATTGATGTGATTTACCATTATTGTTGGTATAAATTACTATTGGGTGAGTATGGAAATGGTGTACAAAAGAGTAGCCAAATGAACAATTTTCTATATAATGCACTCACGTCATGTTAAAAATCACATAACAAGACTGTGTTATGGATTGATAAATAGCAAGCCATAATTTTATTATATTTTGTGGCTTATAAAATGTGAGCATATTTTGTAACAAAAAAAAATGAGTACATTTTGTAACCAAAAAAGCACTCTTGTTTTGTGGTTACAAAACACAAGTATGTTTTGAAATGATAAAAAACTAAAAAAATCTAAAATTATGCATCTTCAATATCTAAATACTAACCACATCAGGAATATTAGGGTTATATGTACATGTGTCATAATTTCATATGACTCAAATTAGTATACTTGGTTGCATGATTGATCTTTGCACAAAGTCTACTTAAGAAGATCAAAATGAAAACTCTCAAACTCAAGCAAAGATTTTGATTTAACTATGTCAATTCATTTTCCAAATTTATTTGGACACCAAAAATATTTCTCTCCTAATATTGTACTCAAGTCTTAGGGAAAACATTAGTATTTAAATGTTTCACTAAAATATCTTCAATCATAGGACTTGGATCATCATCAAAATATAAAGATTAATATTCAAAATTTCTCACATTGTTCTTAGAAAAAAATGGTGACTTGAGAATCTTTCTCTCACATTTATTGAAACGTCTATAAATAATTGAATCATATTTGTAACCCACATCTGCTTTGAAATCATTAGTATAGGAATAAGAAACTTTGGGTACATCAAATAAAGATTAATTCTTTAAATTTCCCTATGCTCATTGCAACATGTTATATAAATAACTTTGTTGTAATTGGGTTCACTAGGAACCTAATTAGGTTCTTCTCTTCATGTTTCCTTTTTAGCACTACCATTTATTTGAACCCTTTGTTTCATGAATGAACATTAGTAATGAAGGATGATCTCTAAGGTTAAGCCTTTTGGGCTTGTGAAAAAGTATACCAAGATTTCAATTGAGGAAGAGATTGTGTATCTCTTATATCTATTTCTTGGGTATTGAGCACCTCTTGATATAGATAAGAGATATTTTCATGAACATCAACATGAAAATGAACATCTCTAGTTTATGTTTGGATCTTAAAATAACAAAGATAATAAAAAATAATCCAATTAGGTTGAAGTAGCATGTGCATAAATTTCCAAGAGTAATCTTCCCCAATTCTCCCACCAAGAACCAATTTTCAAAAATACCCACTAAACATATATGAAATCATTCACATTTGTGAAGAAAATAAAGAATTTTTTTAGAAATTTAGATTGGTTGCTTGATAAGAATTTGTATTGACACCTCATGTTAAACATTTGAAAATAATAATAATGTTCATACATGATTAGTAGAGCCATCACAATAAAGAGGATAAAACCATGAAGCAAGAGTAATCTTCAAAAGTAAGCATAAGATAGGTTTACTCTACCAACAAAATCGAGTTAAAATAAATGGCACAAAGAAAATAGAGAAACCACAAATTTTTCTTGGTACCAATTCCTTTTTTTTCTTATCAAAACCATCCTCCACAATCTTAAAATTTCTCTCAAAACCTTGAGCCAAGGATGCAAGTTGAATTAAGATAATTAGAAAAAATCATGACTAGACTATGAATAGTAATTGAGAAAATAATATGAGTAGAAAAGTCTTGCACACTTATCTATTTATAAATCCAACAAGGTTGATCCTAGAGGTAATCATAAAATAATAAAAGAAGAAATTAAATTAACACATCAAGCCTCAACATGCCATACATAATATACACTATCACCCTAAAGAATTGTCACTAAGAATTAGTGTGTGCCAACTCATTGTGAATACCAAATACCTCTAAATAAGTGTATAAATAATATTTATATATCCAAGAAAATATAATAGACTACCTTATTCCCCTGAATATAAATTTGTATAATATTTCCTTAGAACTTATGCAATCCAAAATTCACACATGTATAACCCTCTAAGAATTCATTAGGAATTAGCTATTGAATGATTTAGCAAAAGTTATTATAAAATTTATAAATGTGGCATGGACCTAATCTACTTCTAAATTCCCACCTAGGACTAAGAAATAATGAGTTACTAAAGAATTGATCATTTAACTAGTGAGGGTTGATGCCATAGTTCATTGGGTGACAAAGTGATGATCTAAAGATACATGTTGGTACTCTTGCAAATATATAAAATAGAACTAAATGTCCATAAATATTCACATCAAATAATTAGCATAGACATAATTATACCTCCTTCAAATATTCATACATACTCATAAAATATCACATGCCATTAAATAAGTTATTCCTAAAATCTTTAGGATGTTTTATAGTATTGCGAAATTAAGTAAACATAAATGTCACCAAACCAACATATGTGATTTTAGAAATAGAGAGATAAAGAGGTTGAGATAAAAAGAAGATGAAGACAGGGATGGAGAGAGATGGAGTGAGAGGATAGAGAGGGAGAGAAAGAGAGGGAGAGATAATTTTAGTTTAATATTTTCTTCCACCATATGGATATTTCCATAGAGCTACATAACTCTTCCATAATTAATGAAGAATGATAAGCATAATAGCCTCTACAAGTTTGGAATGTAGTAGAGACATTCCCACAATTTTTGATGAACCTATAATGTTGGCATGATTGACATATGTTAAAACAAGGTATAAAAAACATGATTACACAAAAAAGATAAAATTTACTGACCTAAATATCACATATAGGCTAATCATGAGAACATCAATGCAAGTTTTATAGAAAATATGGACCATAAGAATAACACTCAATGTTTTATAGTTCATAAAACATATACCATAAACTAGTGTCCACAAAAAAAAAACATTGACCATGGGAATCTCCATAGAAGTTGTATATTTGTAATAATTCATAAAACACATATTTAAAAAATATAAATAATTTAACATAAGTCAAATAATTATACAAATTCATTTTTTGATGAGGCAACAAAAAACTTAAGACAAGCCAATAGTCACTATCCTTAGAATACTTAATTTTTTTTGCCACATCTTTTTGTATGTAGAAAAGACTAACCATATTGGGGGAGAGGGTAAGAGACATATAAATAGATAGCAAGAGAGATAAAAAATTATAGAGGGAGAAGGCATGGTAGAGAGATCAAGGAGAAGGAGAGGGAGAGATAGAGGGGGGTAATAAAGAGACGAAGAAAGAAAGAGATATGAGAGAGATAAAGTGAGGGAGATATAAAGAGATATAACTAGAGAGGGAGAGGGAGAGACAAAGAGAGTGAGATATAGAAATGTAAAGGAGATAGATGGAGGGAGGGAGGGATGGAGAGGGGGGAGGGAGATAAGAGGTAGAAAGTAAAAGAGAGAGAGAGAGGGGGATATATAGAGAGATAGATAGGAGGAGTAAGAGAGAGGGAGAGAGAGAGTGAATGTGAGAGGGAAAGGGAGAGAAAGAGAGAGAGGGAGGATACATATAAAGAGAGGGAGAGATAGAGAGATGGAGAGGGAGAAAGAGATAGAGAGGGAAAGAGGGAAAGAGTGATAAAGAGAGAGGGAGAGAAACATAAAGAAATGGTTAGAGAGATGGAAAGAGATAGGAGAGGGGGAGGGGAAAGAGATAGAGGGATGAATCTAGAGAGAGAGCAAGTGAGAAAGGAGGAGGGAGAGAGATAAGGAGAGAGAGAGGAGGAGACATGTAGAGATAATGCAATTATGTATATATAAAGAGATAGAGAAATAGAAAGTGAGATTGAGAGATAGGGAGATGGATATAAAGGGATAGAGGGAGAGGGATAAATATAAAGAAAGAGAGAGGAGAGAGTTATATAGAGGGAGAGGGAGAGATAGAGAGAGATGGTAGAAAGATAAATATACATAGGGAGAGATAGAAATATAGAGAGGGAAAGATGCAAAGAGATGGGAAGAGATAAGAAAGAGGGAGAGATAGAGAAAGAGAGGTAGGAAAAGAGGGAGGGAGAGATGTAGAGAGATGGAAAGAGATAAGAGAGAGGGAGAGATAGAGAAAGAGAGGTAGGAAAAGAGGGAGGGAGAGATAAAGGGATAGGGAGGGAGAGATAGAGAGAAATGAAGAGACAAAGATAAAGATAGAGATGGAGCAATATAGATACAAATGGGGGAGAGATATATAAAGAGGGAGAGAGAGAGGGGAGAGCTAAAGAGATAGTGATAGATATGGAAAGACGAAGAGATGAAAAGATAGGGATAAAGATATAGTAAATTGAATGATCCTTTTAGTATTTTATAAATATTTTTTTCCCACTCAATTTGTTCTTTGGAATAAGTTTAAACAATGATCCTAAAGGCTATAACTACTAATTTTCTTTTATTTCAAATGTTTCCAATCTTCAATAGAGTTTTACAACTTGCATGTCATCAATTTTATACATTGTATAACAATATTTGAAAAAATTATGACCAACATGTCACATGTATTCTTAGCTTTTTAACCATATAATTAGTTTTTATTTGAAATACATTAATTTTTTTTTTTTTTACTAATATTTCTATATTCATCATATACATTTGTATTAATTTTTCTTTATAAATTTTGATTCATTTATTGAAATTCAAAAAATATAGGAGTGTTCCATACTTCATCTTTACACATTAAAATAATAATTATATTTTAGATTTTTGTGCAAGTGATGTGATGAACATGCTTAGTGATGCAATTTTTAAGATGCATCCACTTTGAAATATCACAAAAAAAATAAAATAAAAATTATTAAAAGATACATTCTAGTATGTACTCTTAACTATATTTTTACAAACTAGTTTTAACTATCTTTTCCTTGAAAGATACCATTGCTGCCTTCAAATGCAGACTTTATTTTAAACTTATTTCATCAAAAATATATACTGCTAAATCTCTTCTAGTGGATAGGAAACTTTATACAAGGATTCTTTTTCATGGGTAGACATAATGCTCGCTAGATCTATATGTGCAATAGTTTGGAAAAAAGTTTAAAATATTGAGTTTCAAAATTGGATGCAACACTATTGACCCCACAAGATCTTCTTTCATGATTCCATTGAGAAATCTGTAATGAAATGTATCCAAAGTGACTTCATTATTAATTTTTAATTTAAAAATACTAAATGCGACAAAAAATAGGGGGTGCACACTAGGAACTATGTTATATTTTATTGAGAAAAATAGAAACACTTTTGTGTGTGTGCAACATTTTATTCTCTTAATATTAACTATTTTAAAAGATTGTAGTTTAGGAATTAGATTCAAAGTACTACAATTTTCATTCTTATTATATGTTCAAAATTTTCTCATGCATGATCTCAAATTACTCATCCAAATTTAGGTTTATTTGGTTTTAGGAAAACAGTGACCACTTTTGACCCCTTTTTGTATCCCATTTCCATGTACTTACCCTTTTATAAAACTATTTTTCATTGTAATACAACCATTATTATAATTAGGAAGAGATTATGATCTACCCTATTATTTTTTGTTTATTAAAATAAAAATATTCTGAGTTATTTTTGCTATTTTCTATTTGAAATATAATTAGCTGATGTGTAACATCCATCCAATTAAAACACCAGTAAACTCAAGAATTTACTAGAAGGTAAATAAACTTAATAAACATGAGAATATATTTTTTTTTAAACATTTGTATAAGCACAAGAATTTAAAGCACACCTTTAAAGATAAATTCAAACTTGAATTCACATGTGATTGTAACTAGAATCAAGATAAATCCTTACAATATTCATTTATATCACATGAGATAAACTTAGCATAAAGATTAGTTTAACCTCATAGGTTTTGACTGTTGTAAGCCAGAATTTGGGGTTCACTACATCAGGAATGTTGATCTCTATCTTCTCAAGCCTCAGAGAGTCTACTGCTACAGAGGGAGAGCATCATCCGAGTGTTTTTCCTCCAACCACAGACTCAAGTGGTCCCATGTGCGCTTCCTAACTGGAAGTGACCCAGCCCTTCTCGAAGAGTATAGATATAAAGAACTGTCAAGTTTCTCCATCTCAGTCCTAAGGATGTGTCCTACAAAACTCAATCAACCATACAACTCTAGACCCCTTCTAGCTAAGTATGATCCTTCTGATTGGTCATGCCATCTAGACACTCACCTCTGACTCGTCTCGGAACTGTCTCATCCTATAGTTTATTTACTTTATTTAGAACTCTAGTCACAAACTAGTCTATATAGAAAATCCATTCTAGCCAATCTGACTTAGATCTAATCCCTAATCTAGGATATTCATTCAATATAAAAATTTAGGTATTTCAAACCTTTTAAAAGTCCCTTATTGCATCCTTGCAATATCTAGGGTTTATGACGTCCTGTCATTTTACCCTCAAGATTCAATACCCAACATCTTGATGTGTTAAATCGAGTTTTGACATTATCGTAGAATCTCTTAAGGTATTATAAAGACTTCCTGTCTCATTCTATGGTTTTCTCAACCTTTCACTATCAATCAATATATATATGTACAAGGTCATATCTGACATAAGAGTTATAGATTTCCTACATCCTCCTTGTTTCAATACTAGGGTTCAACTTCTCTAACCCAACGCATGGAAATATCATCATCCTTGATTCTCCAAAGGTAATAACATAAGTATAACTAATTATAAGAACAAAATGCCTCTAGTCTTTTCTAGACCACTTGACATTGTTTGAATTCACATTTTAAATACATGAATAAACATAGTATTCAAGGTATTCCTTCACCAATGTAATGTCTAAAATAATACTATCATTTCAAATCAATAGACTTGTTCTAAGTCAATCTTCCAACATAAGTTAGGTTTTAATATCTTATAAGCATATAAGTACCTAGGACATTTAGTTCCACCAATAAACTAGGCAAGAACTTAGTGCCACCAATAGGACAATACAACTTTCCTCTTATCTATTTTCTCCTTATCCAACAAAGAGTCAACATATCCTTCAATTACACAAGATGCGTCTTGGTTAACATAGTGACTATCATTAATAGTTAAAATCTACTATAGGGAATTTGGGTCTCCACGTCACCTTATTCCACTTTCTAATAATATCATAAGTCGAACCATATTCACCACCCTAGGTCTATCCATGGTTCTCAATTCCAATTTAAACTATTCCATAAGGTAGAATCATATTCGTGTTATTCTAGGCATACCTTACCTTGCTTAAATAGTGTGATTATGCATGATTGCGGACTCTAAATACCTTTATGAACTTAGGTGGTAAACACTAGTCTCACTTAATAAAATAAAGGATAGCCAACATTAAGAGAGCAATTCATTTCTAGTATCTTTACTAGCACGCAACTCCCACATGAAATAACTATGTTTTGGATACCTGTCCTAGGGTACTCTAGACTTAGTTCAAAAGCTCGACCCTTGTCACACCTTTCTTGGCTTCCTGCCATGTGTGACCTACGCACCCAAGCTAGGGTTCTCTCTAAATTGAATGTATATATTATTGACTATTCTGCCTTAAAGATTTAATGTACACATTTCTAAGGTTTGCCCCATGAAAATAATTTCTATTGGGAGTAAAATTAAGTTCAGCCTCAATATAGGCTTACAACCCAACCCCGACTAGCTACGGTTGGACTTACAAGATTAATTTCAAATGGTAATCATTACCACACAAAGGAAGATTTGTATTCTTGAACAACCATCTGTTCTTTTATCATTTTTTATCAAAGAATTCTATTCTTCTAGGGTCAACACTATTTTTACAGATTGATATAAGTATTCATTATTTCTTTTTCTAAGAGCAACTAGTCTATAAATCTGTACTGTTCCTCTGAGTTACACTTATGGCAGAGTAAGTACTGTATTAGACCCTGCTTGAATTCAAGTTAAATCTTTCTTTGATTGGCAAGAACGTTCCATCGTCTAATAAGAGGTTAGATATTCACATTATCTAAAAGATTTAGTTAGAGTCTTTTCATTTAAGATTCACATTGTTTACGTCTAACAAAAGAGTTACTCTCATGCACAGATACCAATAAAAGATTCAGAACTTATCACCCGATATAGTTCAACATTATCCTATCTTATAAATATTTACTGAGACAACTGAAAAGAAAGCACATACAGCAGTGCGTATCTTTTGCCTAATTCAACATGCTGCTCAAGATATACTCATATAGGAACATATGCATTTCGTTTTCACAAGAATTGTGATTGAGAGTTTAAGCTGAGAGTAAGAGTGTTTGTCAGAGTATTACATGCCTGAAAACTTCAAACTGGTTATCAAAGGCATCCAACAGATAATAGAGTTTCTTTGTCCTTCAGTCTGGCCTTATTTCTCCTTTTTGTCTTTGCTCCTAAGGTCTTTATATCCTTCTGAAAGCTTTGGAGTTAATCCACTATATTTAGATAAGTTTTTATCCTATGAACTCTCTTTTCATTTCTATTCTCTTTGTCGTGTATCTTCTGTGTCTCTTTCTCCTGCTCCCCATGTCTTTTCTTGCGAGCTCCTCTCCATGAACAGGCCAAGGACCCTTTGATGCACTCTCGCCTCCCCTTTCGGGTTCCTTCCAAATGGTTCCCAGGAGGGATAAAGATTTTCCTTCCATAAGCTCGTCTAATCACTGATTAGAAAATGATGTCCCTCCCATCCACACCGTTCCATGATAGTTAAAACTATCTAATTTCCTACCGTCCACCACTCCTGTGTAACCGTTTCTTGATCGATAGCTAAGGGCCACTACTAGCGGTTGCAACAATACTCAGGCATGCGTGGGTGACTCAGCAAGTGACAAGGGGCAATTGATGATCATGCCATCATGGTTACAAGCTGATAAGCGTTGAGATTTCGCTCATATTAGCATAACGACATTAACTATATATATATATACATAACTGTCACCTCCTAATGCTATGTCGTGACCTAAGGGACCTGCATAAGGCATATAAACTATGCAATTCATATAAACATAAAGGTTAAATCCATCGCCAAAGATTCTAAGAGTTGAATAATTTTCATCAAAACAATTTGCCCTTCTTAAATAAAAGTTGGATCCTATCATTTAACTCTTGGCATATGTAGCCATTTCCAATTTTCAACATATATTCTAGCATAATAATACATTAATAAATACTAACATCATGGGAAAGGTTGACGACATAGGTTGTTATATCATCCATCCGGCATATTCGTCAAAACAAACTAATTCAATGGTGATCATAAATGATCAACATCCAAATGTAATATCATAATGAGATCCATAAGTATAAATGTTAAAGATTGAACATATGTAAGTGTCAATCATTCAAGAATTAGGAGTTGGTAATGCAATCCTACATGATCGACGACATTGATCTTTTGTCATCTCTCGGTCGTATTCACTCCATTAAACAAACTCAAATAAGATCATCATAATGACTTCCTTTTGTAAGGACTCGGGCTATCATATTAGTTTCTCGACTTATTAAGCCAATTTAAACTATTATCAAGAATATAGACAATAATTAACACCCAATTATGCAAATGAGGTCACAATATAAACTCGTTACGACATGAGAAATGACATATTCGACATAAAGTTGTCTCAAATGCAAAACAACTAAAGTTCAACCTTGATGATGTCACTATCCCCAAAACGACTAGGTTGACATTAGGCAAATATAATTAGACTTAAGATAGCGATAACCTGTTCTATTCCTTGTATCTATTCCCTTCTCTCTGATGATGCTCTCCCTCCCTTTCTCAAAGGGCGGAAACCTATTTTTTTTAAATGCAACTTGCAAGCAACAACACAAGATTAGTGTTTCAGTAATCATTTTCCTAATCCTCATGAGATCATCACATATTGACAACTTTTAAACACATGTCAAATTTTAGTCAAATAAACATGACTCATGAGAAAATTGATTTTTCTAGCCATTTTAACTAAACATCATATCATTGAACATGCATAATCATCTACTAATTACTTCAAAGTAAAAAGTAAAACATAGTTAAAGTTAGGGGTGTAACATGATGGGCTATTTTGTTTGAAGTTTCCATCAAGAATTTCGTTAGCCTAGCCGTGAATTGGATTTACCGGTGCTGGGGGTGTCTCGGTTGGCAAGGAGGTCACTGGGTTTTTTATTGGTGACATGGACCTTGGAAATTACATGCATTGGTGGTGGTGGAGATTGTGTCCTAGATATGGGGAAGGGGAATGGTAAGTGTTTGTTGGCGCAAGTGTTGATGCATCCTATCGTTGCACAATAGTGATAGATGAAGTAAATGCAATTTTGAATGTTGTCATGTGGGAAAGTATACTTTGATGAAGTTGTATTGTCGAGAGAGCCATTGTGGTGTTGGTTTGATAGAAAACTATTGTTGAATTCATTGAATTTGACCCCATTTTTAGCAAGTTGGACAATTTTAAAACTATTGTGCTATAGACTCTATAAGTTGTTTTGCATGGGTATTTTGCATAAATGATTAATTTATTGTTTATGTGTTTTGTTCTCTGCTTATTGTTCATTTTGATAAAAGGTTTAAGGGTTTGAACATTGATGTGGTGCGTAATGTGTGAGGAAGTATATTCATTAAGTTGCATTGTCAAAAGAGCCATTGTGGTGTTGGTTTGATAGTGGACTATTCTAAAAATGGTCTGTCGTGGTTCCTTGGTTTGTTTGATAGGAGACTATTGTAAAAATTGTCGGGTTCCACTGCTTTTTGTGGCAAATTGGAGGACTTTAAAACTATCATTCATTGTAATCTGTAAGTCATTCTAATGGGTGTTTTGTATAAATTGTTTCTTTATTGTTTATGTTAAAACTATTGTTGTCCAAAATATGTAAGTCGTAGTGCATGGATGTGTGGCCTTATGGTTTTTTTTGGATCATGGAGAAATTGAAGTTAAATCTTTTTTGTTTTGTCAAAAAATATGGTTAGGGTTTGTACTTTTTTTCATTTCTGGTTTATTGTTTGTAATTATCTTTGTGTATCTTTGGCCTTATACTTGTTACCATAGGAGCTATTGTAGTTAAATCTTGTTTGTTCTGTCAAAAAATATGGTTAGGGTTGGTAATTTTATTGCTGAATTGTAGATTAAGATATGAGTGCTTGTATATATATGGAGATGTAGAGGGTCTGTTATTTTTTTGAAGTTCCCAATGGGATTTTCGTCAGTCGAGCCATGAATAGGATTTGTCATCTAATAGCTATTTAATAATTTCTCTATTTCTCTATAATATTTAATTCCAACTAATGTAGGTTAGATTTTCTGTGTAATGTCTGAAGAAGTATATTGATTAAGTTGTATTGTACAATGAGCCATTGTGGTGTTGGTTTCATAGTGGACTATTCTAAAAATCATCATATGTGGTTCCCTAGTTTGTTTGATAGCAAACTATTGTAAAAATCCTTGGGTTGGGCTCTTCTTTATGGTAGATTGGAGGGTTTTAAAACTATTGTTTTGGGAAATCTATAGGTCATTTTTCTTGGATGTTTTGTATAAATGGGTTATTTATTGTTTATGTTAAAACCATTTTTGTCCAGAATCTGTAAGTCATTTTCCATGGATGTCTGGCGTTATGGTTTTGTATGGATGGAGAAATTGTAGTTAAATCTTCTTTTTGCTTCGTCAAAAAATATGGTCAGGGTTTCTAGTTTTTTCATTCCTAGTTTATTGTTTGTAGTTATCTCTGTGCATCTTTGGCCTTATACCCATTACCATAGGAGCAATTGTAGTTAAATCTTGTTTCTGTTGTAAAAAAATATGGTCATGGTTAGTAATTTTTTAGTTTTGTGTGTGTATTTTTTCTGTCACATGCATTAACATAAGATCATTTGGAGATTAATATAGGAGTGATTGCATATATATAGGTATGTAGAGTATTTCTTTTTTTTTCAAGTTTTTGTCCGGATTTCTGCTAGTTGAGCCATGAATATGATTTCTTGTGTAATAGTTCTTTTGCAGTTTTTCACAGAAGAAAGAATATTTAACTACAATTCTTGCACCCACAAAGAGTGATAATCTTTTTGAATTCTCTAAAATGGGTATAACATCAAAGATAAAGACATATAACAAGAAGATATTAACAATAAATTAATCATCTATGCAAAACACCCATGTAAAAAGGAGTATAACCCCAAAAACTTCATTGTAAATTCAAGCTCCATCACCTTGCACTAAATATTATAGAGAAATAGAGATATTGTAAAAGAGGTATTAGAATAATAGTAATGTAGCTTGGATTCTCGATTAAGCATGCATATATATATACATACATGTATGTATGTGTGTGTATATATATACATGTGTGTAGATATGTATATATGCATAGAAATGTGTATGTATGTTTTACCAAAAGTTGTGTTACAACTTCCCCATTTCTCTATAATACTGAATGCTAGATAATGCAAATCCTTTTATACAATTAGTCTATTTGTTTGTAGACTATAAAGTTTGTAGGCACCAAATTGAAATCAAAACCATGGCAGTTCAATTTATGTGCAATTGTATATATGCAAACACAAGAATAAATTATGTAGTTTCTCATTATCTATACCATCGTTTTTGTAAGGATTTGAAGTTAGATCAATTATAAAGATACCAAGGGAATAATTTTACAAAATGTGTATAATACCAAAGATGCATAAAGTATATATATGTGTCTACATATGTATATATATATACTTTAGACTACAGGAATCAGGTAGCATGACCCCCTATAAACTACAGTGCATGTGGTAAACTTTTTAATGTGACTAGCGGTGCTAGCATGCCACATCCTCTAGAACCACGAGGGTGGGGGAGACTAGACCTTGTGACCAACCTCCTGCAATAGGAAAGATTTAGCCAACCGAGTTAGGACCCCCACCCCACATATGTATATTTGTATATATAACATATATATATACATATATAGATGCATATATTTTAAACTTAGGCTCCATGTAGCCACTCACTTTCTATACCATCATTTTTGTAAGGATCTAAAGTTAGATCAATTAGAAAGATACCAAGGGACTAATTGTACAAAATGAGTATAACACCAAAGATGCATGGGTATATGTATGCATGTGCATATGTATATATACATACATACATACATACATATATGTATGTATGTATATATATATTGTAAATTCAAGCTCCATTATTTGGCATTAAATATTATAGACAAATAGGGAAATTGTAAAATAACTATAAGGAAAACACTGGAGGATGACATACATTTGATTCTTATCTTAAGTATTATCCTAATATCTCTTACAACTATCACATAGATTGCTTGTCTTGCACCAATATGTTGCATGATATTCTTATTCCCGATGTCCAACTTTCACATAATGTGCATATTTTTGGACAATTTCTTTCCCCAAAAAATATGGTTTGGGTTAATATATTTACTGGCCTCCATTTTTTTTTGTTATCTGTGTGCATTTTTTCCATTAGACACATTAACATACATTGGTAGATTTTGACCCATTTTTCGATGACCGTCTGTCAGAATTTTGATGGCTATTCGTCGCTATTATTGTGTCAGAATTTCGATGACATTTGGAACATCGAAATTCTGACCCAGCATCCAAAAAATGGGTCAAAATCTACCAGTGATAGGACCAATTGCACATTAACATAGGAGTGACTGCATAAAAATGTATATGCAGAGGGTTGGTATGAGAGGATGAACATGTTGTTGGAGATAAAATTAGTTTCATGGCTGTTAAGTGTTATTGTTTCTAATATCTCTTTTATCTATTCAATTTATGCGTGCAAAATAATGTGGCTTGAATTTTGAATTGACAAACCAAGTCTTACATAGCCTGCTTGTGTTGTACGAATATTTTTAGTGTGGGTTTCCGATCATCTGTGATTTACCTATGATTCTTTAGTGTTTTCTTAATAGTTGTTTTGTAATTTCCCTATTTTCTCTATAATATTTAGTAGCAAATAATGTAGCTTGAATTTTTAATTAAGAAAGCAATTGTTACATAGAAATTGTTGTTATTGCTTGTCTAGATAGTGATAGAATTACAAGTAGAGATTCCTATAGATAATTTTCATCATAAGGTCTAATACATTTTATACAATTCTCTATTTGTCTTCAACATTTACCAACAAAGGATGTAGCTTGAATCTTGTATCAATATGTTTCAAATTTTGTTATCTGTGTATAAGTTTAAAGAAATGGGTAGGTCTTTTTTACATAAAAATATTTAGGATCATGTGTTGCCACAATAGTGGTTTACAATTTCTGGTAGGAACTGATTTTTGCTGAAATCACATATTTTTAGAAAATATAATGATTTAAGCCTTGAAAATTTCCATTTAAAGAATTCCAATTGAAGAGGGTTTGATCAAACTACCTTAAATCAAACCCCCTTGGATAGAACCCCACTAGTTTTAAACCATACCTATAATAGAGTCTCCTTTACACCTATCAAAATGTTGATAAAAAACCACTTTTGATTTATCTTTTGGGGGATCAAATGAATTCATTTAATTTTTTTTTTTTTTCAAGTATGTAGTCCTTATTATAAGATTCCCAAAAAGTGCAATTTTAAATAAATTTAATTTGATTATCATATTTATTTTTGATTTCTCGTGAATGTAGGTTTTTCACTGAAAATCAAGCTCTTTGTTCTACACGTGGGAAAATAGCAGATTATTAAAAGAATTTTTTTTTTAAATATTAGTGCACTAGATATTGAAGTCCTTGATCCAACAAAGATTTTTTTTTTGAATTTTGATACATAGAAAAAAAGTTATGCATTATACAGTTGCGCTATGTCTGAATTATAATTGGTTTGAATTCGAAACTTGATTAAAGAAAAAATATTCAATAAAAAAATATCTAACCAAGTGGAAGCACTAGATATTAGAGTTGAAAATCTAAATTTGAAAGAATTAGAATTTTATCCTTCATGGAAAAAAAGTTATGCGTTATATGGTGAGTGTCACTTTTTTAAAATGTTGTTTTATGAAAAAAACTAGTTTTCGAGGGAGATGGAAAAAGAAGTGCAATTTGATTCCAAAATTTTTGAAAAAAATATATTTAGAATCTATAGACAAAATGTCACGAAAATATAGTTTTCATCATCTTCAAATTCCTCATGGTTTAGCTGATAAGGTCTACAAAAAGTAGGTATTATGATAAAGAACCAACTTTATGTAGTTGATTTAGCAAGCTAAAAAGATAGCTCTATGTACATGGGAAAATGTAGTTGGTAGAATAGAATATGTTGTGTATTTGTACCAGCCAACTCCTATGGTAACTGGTATAAATCCAAAAATGCACAACCATAACTACAAACAATAAACAACGGCCACAAAAATTACTGACCCCAACCATATTTTTTTGATGAAAGAAAGAAAATTTAACTGCAATTTCCCCAAATTCCCATATTAAATAGAGCTCCTAAACCCAATATGTAGCAATTATCTGTACAAAATGAGTACAACCCCACACACTTCATTGAAAATTTGAACTACATCACTTGACACTACAATTTCTCCACTTGGAAAGAGTGATAATCTCTTTGAAGTCTCCAAAATGGGTATAATGCTAAAGATAGAAACATATAACAAGAAGACATTAACAATAAATTTATCATATATGCAAAACACCCACGTAAAAATCAATATAACCCCACAAGCTTCTTTAAAAATTTGAGCTACATCACCTGCAACTAAATATTATACACAAATAACTACAATTGTTCTTATGATAATGGCTGCAACACCAAAGATACACACAAATAACCAAAACAATAGACCAAAAACAAACATGCAACATGTATAGGTCTTTTGTTGGAATTTACATCAATCTAATGGTAGCTCCATCAAAAGTAATACAACAAAGGTTGGATGGATGGTTACATGTATACATACATATATTCTAAATTCAAGCTCCATTATTTGGCACTAAATATTATAGAGAAATAGGAAAATTGTAAAAGAACTATTAAGAAAACACTCAAGAACCACAAAAAGTAGAGAATACCGAAACCCAACATTAAATAGAGCTTTCAAATAGGAGGAAAGAATATCATAAAACATATTCACACAACACAGGAAATCTATGTAATAGTTGGATGAATGGTCTTGTAGCTTTAACTGCAAAAGATAATGATATTTTCTTTCCTTGACTCTCATTTGGAAAAAGTCACAAAACCAAACATGAGTACGGAGGCAACAAAACTAGGCAGTTTTTTGTAGGGAGCATCAAGCAGATTGGGGAAAAAGAATATCATGAAACATATTCACATAGGATTTGAGCTATTCTTTCTTAATAAATATTCAAGACATACAGAGAAATCATATAAGAGTTGTTAGAATAAGAGTTATTTGTTGCAAGTCATTTTACATGGGTGCTTTGCATAAATGTTTTGTTTATACTATTTAATGCCAAGCAATGTAGTTCAAATTCATAATTAAGTCTGTGGTGTTATACACATTTTGCGGAGATTGTTGCTGTAGACACCTGAATTTGGATACTTATATTTGTCCAAATTTTCCCTCTTCATCTAAATATCCTCTCATTAGTATTAATTAAGTAATATTGTTATTATCTAATTAATACCTTTAAATCATCTAAACCCTTAAGATATTTAATTAATAAATAAATACCTTACCCCCTTTCATCAAATGAATTAAATAAATATGATATTTATTTAATTTCTCACATGTCACATCCCTTTCTTAATCTTAATCAACCTCCTAATTCCATTATTAGGAATGTGCACATGCCTAATCCTTGATTAGGATGTGTTACATCCTCCAAATTTTGCAAGTTGGCCCCTAATCTCTCTTAGCTACCTAACTGTCTTCTAATCCCTTATTAACCATCCTAAGCAACCTCCCAAAGAATTTGTAATTCCTTTTATCTTTCCAAGGAATATTAAATTATTTTTTCTCTTCCCCATGTGATCTTTGACTTGTCATATCAAGTCACATGTGGACTCTCCCCCATGTGACCTTTGACTTGTCACATCAAGTCACATGTGTGTGAGAACTTACCTTTTTAAGGACCTTGTCTTATCCAAAGTACTTTTCACCTCCCTTTTGGAACCTTCTTTTATCCAATGGATATTCCCCAAGCATGTGAATTTTAAATTCACTTTTATTCTCCCAAGGTAGTTGTAGCTTGTCCTTCCTCCACATCACTTGTCCTTATTCCACCTCACTTACACATCATCACATCCTAGGCCACTTCACCCTCCACATGTCAAGATGTGAGGGCTTGTGAGTCCTCAACTCACCATAGCCCTTCATCTTGGCCTTGGTGGCTTAATCTCAATCATTGAATTCTCTAGAGAATTCAAATTCTTCTATAAATACCCCCTCTTTTCTCTCATTTAGGGACCTTATGCATTTGATACCAAACTCTTTACATTTTTCCATTTGAGAAACACTTAGCCATTTTTCACCCTTATGCTATCAATTTTATTACTCAAGTTGCAAGCATTATATTAGCCATTTATTCAAGCCACTTAGTCACTAGCATTAGAATTTATCACATTATTCATCTTGCATACACCATTCTCATAGCCATCCAAGGAGCACACAAGCATTCAAATATCAAGGGCCAACCAAGGGATTGCAGCATAAATAAGGTACAATCAAGTTTATCTTCATTTCATTTTCATCTTCTTTATTTGTGTTATCATTCCTTAGGCTAATCTTTGAAGTGTTCCTTGTGTTTTTCATATTGCATTTTAGTTATTTTGTACCTTTAGAATGGGATAAACTCAAGGCTTCATAGTTGCATCATATAATTGTTGTTATATCCTAAGGAAAATAAGTATCATCATAAAGAGTTGAGGTTACATAATTGATTTGGAAAGTTGAAAAGATATTTGTATAATCATGTAGGGAAAAAATAGTTTGGTGGATTTTAAGTGTTATTCTAATAATTCTTTTATCTGTTCAACTATATATCTTTAGCTGATAGGCTATTTGTTTGAAGTTTCTATTTGCTAAGAAGACAACATTTTATCATGTAATATGTGTAACATATTCATAATGCTAGAATGGATCTTCTAAGAATGTAACTGAATCAAAATATTTTCTTGCATATTTTGTAGTATACTATCCCCCACTGCAACATTGAATATTGCATTTACTTCCTATTGTGCCATTGCACTACAATTGGTGAAAATATATATATTGAATTTTTGGTTTCATGTCTTAAAATATACTTATACCCAAAGAAATATATCCATATATACAAACTAGGACTCTTGTGGGTCATTTGAAAATCCAAGTAAACATCCAGATTGGATTTTCCCTTAGTTGATTGGATGAGAAGGCTTCAAATTCAAACCTTTGTTGCCTATAATAATTTCAAACTTCAGAGTGGGCATTATATTATAAGCAACCAAAAAGGTTTGAATTTGCAGCCTTCCTAGCCACTTAATTGAGGGGGAAATCAATTTGGATGTTTGTTTCCTTCATAAATTTCAAGTGCAAGAGTTAGATAGTGACAAACAAATATGCTATACACATCTACTTAGATATAGTAGTGTGTATATAAATAGATATATAGATATGTACATATATATATATATATATATATATATTTGCTTATATGTGTGTGCTTATAAATATCCAAAGAAGGGAAATTCAATGGATATATATACTTAATTATTTCTACATATATATAAATGCATATATTCTACTTTCAAGCTCTATTATTTGGCATTAAACATTATAGACAAATAGGAAAATTGTAAAAGAACTATTAGGAAAACACTCAAGCATGACATAAGTTTGATTCTTGAGTATCATCCTAATAGCTCTTACAACTATTGCATATATTGCATGTGTTGTACTAATATGTTGCATGATATTCTTGTTCCCTTGCTTGATTCAAGCTCCCTATAACAAATTGGTAATTGTTGTTTTTTTGTTTGAAAGGCAAGAAAATATATTCATTAAGTTACATTGTTGAAAGAGCCATTGTGGTGTTCCTGGCGTAAAGATAGATAGATACATATATAGGTATATGCATTTGCATTTATCATTTTTATTCTTGTTGATGCATCCCTTGGTGTTTGCACAACATTAAAAGTGAATTTCTATTGTTGTTGTATCTCGTGTTGTGTGGACAGTATCAAAAGTGGAATATATGTATATGTATGTATATTTGTACATGTATATGTATATGTATGCATATTTGTATATATGTATATGTATGCATGTATGCATGTATATATATATATATATGTATGTATGTATGCATATGTATATGTATATGCATGTGTATGTATATGCATATGTCCCAACTATGAATTGGATTTGCTAGCACTGAGGGTGCCTCGGCTGATGAGGAGGTCACCATGTTTTTTTGCTGACGAAGAGGGCCTTGGGCATTACGTGGATTGGTGGTGGTGGAGATTGTGTACTAGATACAAGGAAGGGGAATGGTAAGTGTTTGTTGGCATGAGTATTGATGCGTCTTGTTGTTTCACGATGGAAACGAATGAAGTAAACATAATATTGAATATTGGTGTGTGGGAAAGTATACTTTGATGAAGTTGTATTATCGAAAGAGCCATTGTGGTGTTGGTTTGATAACAGACTAGTGTTAAATTCATCACGTTTCACTCCATTTTTTAGCAGGTTGGATGTTGTTAAAACTGTTGTGCTACAAAATTTATAAGTTTTTTTGCATGGGTATTTTGCATAAATGATTAATTTATTGTTTATGTGTTTTGTTCTCTACTTATTATTCATTTTGATAGCAAGTTTAAGGGTTTGAACACTGTTGTTCTGCGCAATGTGTGAGGAAGTATATTGATTAAGTTGCATTGTTGAAATAGCCATTGTGGTGTTTGTTTGATAGTAGACTATTCTAAAAATCATCATTTGTAGCTTCCTGGTTCATTTGATAGGAGACTATTGTAAAAATTGTCAAGTTCCACTGCTTTTTATGGTAGATTGGAGGGTTTATAAATTACCGTTCTCTACAATTTGTAAGTCATTCTACATGGGTGTTCTATTTAGGCAACATTTTTTTTTTGTTTACTATGAAATCGCCAGCCTAATGACTCTTTTGACAATTCAACTTAATCAAAGTATAGTTTCCCGAACCACAATATTCAATATTGCATTCACTTCACCCGCTTGCATTTACTTTACCTGCTCTTGTTGTTCATGTTTATGGATGAGTTTCAAAAGTAAATAATAGTCCACAAAGGAATACATTTCAAGGTGAAGAACATCACACATATGCAATGCAATATGATAGGTACAATTAACAAGGTACGAATGAGCAAGAAATTTTTAATAGATAAAGGTCATGAAGATTGAACCAATAGTAGGGAAGTCACCACAACATTTCAAGGTGAAGAATATCACACATATGCAATGCAATATGATAGGTACAATTAACAAGTTATGAATGAGCAATAAATTTTCAATATATAAAGGTCATGAAGATTGAACCAATGGTAGGGAAGTCACCACAACATTTAAATAAACCTATGGTCAACACTTTGTCTTCCATTATCAATTTTGTTCCCAATTTCATCCATGAAGAACTTCCTCAACCTATAGATCCTGTTGTTAGCCATAACTTTGATCCATGATTTCCATTTCTTTCATCAATGATTCCATATCTTTGATCCATGAAGAACTTCGTCAACCTATGCATCCATGAATTCTATATATTTTATTGGCTATTTCAAGCTTGATGACCTTCATCAAGAATGAGGAGGCTTGGGCTGTGTAAAAGTAGGTTTCCAATATGCTTAGCCTCTTCAGGAAGGCTCAAATTTGTCTCACAAGTTAGGCATACAAAAAGATTGCAGCCAATAACAAGCACACTTTTTCTTCTATGGCACTCACGAAGCATCAACAAACACCTCAAATTTTTTAATTTTTTCCCCATGATCTAGTTGCTTTTAGCCAGTTTTATAATCTCTTCACATTCACAGTTGCTCCAAAAAAATGCTTTTCCCATGGGAAAGAGAGTTCAAGAAGTGGAGTATTGACATTCCAATTTACATGCTAAAAAGATCAACAACCTTTGCGAATGAACTTCAATCCAATTGTAAATATGAAGAGATTATAAGATTGGCAAAGAGAAACTAGATCATGGGAAAATAATTGAAAAATTTGAGGTGGTTAGTGATGCTTCCTAAGTAGCATAGAAGAAAAAGTGTGCTCGTTATTGGATACAATCTTTTTGTATGCCTAAATTTTCTGACAAGTTAGAGCCTTCCTGAAGAGGCTAAGCATATTGGAAACCTACTTTTATAGATCCCAATCATCCTCATTCATGATCAAGGCCATCAAGCTTGAAATAGTTGATCAAAGATATGGAATTAATGCAAAAATGTTAATTGATTGCTTATATTGTGAAGAACTCTTTTCCACAATAAATTCAAAAATATTTTCACCCCATGTTATTTGGTAAGGTCAAATTTTGTCAATTGCTACTTGGGTAATCAAAAACTCAAACCTATCCTTGACACCTGCTCAAATTATGGCTAACAATAAGATCTACAGGTTGAGGAAATTCTTCATGGATGAAATTGGGAATAAAATTGATAATGGAAAAGAGAGTGTTGACCATAGGTTTACTTAAATGTTGAGGTGATTGTCCTACTATTGATTCAATGTTCATGACATAATCAAGAGAAATACAAAATACTTTACAACACCCTATGTTTTACAACTGTGAGTGGGTTTTTTTCATCATTTTGCTATTTCACTGTTCATATATTACATTCACAAATATATAATCTTGTCTACATTGCTTTTCTTTCCCATGATATATGATAAAATTCCATGCTATTTGTCATGGGTTACTCAGGCATGTCCATAACAACATGGAGTTTATTAGCTATGTAGCTTGGTGATCGTACGTTGTCCAACAAACATAGAATGGTAAGTACTCACTCATGTGACAGTTGATACATCCTAGCATTGTTCCACAATGTCATCAAAATGAGTGACAAATAGAGAATTTTATAAAAGGTATTAGAACTTACAATGAAAATTATCTATAGGCATCTATACCTGTAATTCTATCACTATCTAGACAAGTAGTAACAATAATTTCTATGTAACAATTGCTTTCTCAATTGAAAATTCATATAAAATCATCCCTTTTATGTACTTGTATATCTATATGTATATCTATATGTATATGTATGTATATATATGTGTATACGTGTATGTATATGTATGTATATGTATGCATAGATCCTAGTAAACAATTGTGTATAAGCAATCTATTGAAAAAGTTCAAAAAAGAGTTGTGGAAACAATGAGAAATACAATGGATAGAATAGAGTATGTTTTTGGCTCCATATTGATCCAACTTTCTCATTTGAGAGATACTCTAGGCTTAGCAACAAAAAATACACTACTTGTCATTGTGGCGAAGAGACACGTCTAAAAAAATTGCAGCCCTTGCCAGCCCTTGCCAGATGCTTCTACTCCCAACCTTTACCCCAACTTATAAAAAAGGATCCAAGACAAATGTTCCCACATCTACCTTAAGTTATGTGTTATCGTCTTTCCAAGCATTCCTAAGTTGAATTTAAAAATAAACATACCAAGTAATAATTTGTGGAAAATGGGTCTAATGCCAAAGATGCACAAAGATACTACACAACAATAACTAGAGGGCACAACTTGTATAGGCCAATGGCTTGTTTCGACTATTCTATTGTATTAATCTGCCAACTTCTTGTTCTAAGATTTTGTTGTGTTTAGTAAATTGCATTCAAAACAATACACTCTTTTTTATATTCCATTTGCCTATCTTTGTTTAAGTGTTTTTTCAAATTCTATGATGTCAATTGCTTATTAGCATACCTACAATTCTCTTTCAACTAATTCTAACATACATTGGTGTAAACATATGGTTGTGTTTATTAAAAATTGATACATATGAAAATACAAACAACTTCAACTATCAAAGATGCGCAGGGATTGTAACCAACAATAACTAGAAGCTAAAAGTTCTATATGTCAAAACGTGTTTAGAACATTCCAATATATTAAACTATATATGCATATACTGTAGATGCATTCTCAAAAAAAATTGTCTTCCATTTGGCTAATAAGTTTAAAATCCTGCAACCATGTTGTGTTTTCTATTGTCACTACCTATATATGATGAGTTTTCACATTTTTCCTTTGTCCTTTGCTACCACATATTTTAATGTCTCCTACAATGATTCAATAACTAAGCCTTTATGACTATCATTCAGAGTTTGGAAATCTAAACTAAAAAACTATCTCAATCATCATGAAGGTGCATTTAACTTGTCAACCCAGGGATGCAAACTTGAAATGGAATAAATCTTCCATATGCCTAAGATAAGCTTAATCTTTTGCTAACACTGCGAGGTTGAGATAAAACCCTAGGTTGTAGTTCCTTAGGTCTAAAATGATCAATATTCAAAAATTCCTCCCAGGACATCTTAGCTACACTATGCAAAGATTTCTTAACCAATAATTTTATTAAACAATGGTGGGAGACAGAGTTGTCCCTACCTTTTTGTGTTTTAGCTGCCATGATGGAGAGAAGGTTATAGAGAAAATTGGGCACATTCATCCTCCTTTTGTGCCTCATGTGGCTTAAAAGCTTGAAATGGAGTGAATGTAGGTTTGAAAAATGCCCCTCATAGGTAATGTATCTTATTATGTAAACAACTTCCTGCTTCCAAGGTTCAGGTAGAGATGTCCTTTTTGCAACCTGTTTGTCAATGCTAATTGGCAGGTTGTCATGTATTGTGAATTCTGCTCTGGCCAACTTGACATCCCTAGAAGCAGGGTATTTCTCTCCATCAGTAGGTAACCCTGAAACTTCGACAATTCTCTCTTCAATCACCACAACTTCTAGTCCTTTTACTATGGCTCTGCCTTCAGAGAATGTTTGAGAAAACTCAAGAGCAATACCTTCGTCAAAGCCATCCAACTTCAAAAAATAATCAAACCATCCACAACATTGAAATTCTACTAGGAATTATGCATCTTACAATAGAACATCATGAATTGAGGGATCATTCTAAATTAGACCACCTCCCATTGTCTGAAATCACCATCACTTTGCAAAAATTTCCTTTTTCTACAGTTCCTATTCAAAAGCCACCACCTTTCTGCTAAACTGTTCTTGCTAGTGTCGACTGAATTTTCCTTTTTTTATCATTAACTGCTTACAACTCAAGGCTAGGACAGGGTAATTAAGGAAATAAAATAGACGATAAATGAAAGTGATGATGGAAAGAATTGGTGGCTCAGTTAACATAACTTCACACATGCGAGCCAAATTTTCAAATTGGCTTATTTAAATTTCCTAACGTAGCCAAATTATGATTTGACACATGAGCAGTATATTTGCATTTTTTTTATTCCCCCCAACCTAAATGTTGACATGTGTGTGCACATGTAGGAAAGGAGGGATGAGGTGACAAGGAGTAATGACACATTATCTAAATATCTATACTAATCTACAATGATTAAATGAATGAACTTAAAAATTAGTTAATAGATGAGAAGTAATACACACATACCTAATCGTGTGAAGGATGTATTTGCAAAGATTGTGGAGTGAGAAAAGTACCATTTAACCTTTTCTTGAAATAATTGAGCAATTAATGAAAGTTAAGTGGAGTGGAGTGAAGTAGAGTGAAATGATGGAAGAGAGAGAAAGATGATATAGATGAATGAATGGGTGGATGGGTGGAGAAATGGATTTCCACTAAAGTGGAAATCTTTATTATGATAAATACGTACCTTAATTTAGCTGAAAGGTAGGATGCTAGGTCTATCACTTTTAGTTGCAAGAAACTCACTTGTTGATTGTTGGGAAAATTGTTGTAGGAACTCTTCTTTAGAGGTTGGCTTATGATATAACTTGGGATGATGACCATTGATGAGTAGCTTGAATCTAATAGGGTCAATTGTAGTTAGCTGAATGGCTCCACTAGGAAAGACTTCAACAACTTCGTATGGTCCTAGTCATCTTGTATGTAATTTTCTTGCATTGTCTTGATATTTGGGGTCATATAAAAATGCCCAATCACCTGGTTGAAATTTCTTCTCCTTGATGAATTTATCATGCCATCTCATCCTCCTGCATCATCATGAAGCAATTCTCACTATTTAATGACAAGTTTTGGTCTTCACATCTTTGTAGGACCTTTCTAAGATTCTCCAATGCTTCATTAAAATCAACACCATAGGTAGTAAAATCATCCATATAGATCTCCATGCAATCAAGAGAGATGTTAGAAAATATGCTAATGACTAACCTTTGAAAAGTTGCATGTGCATTGCATAAGCAAGAAGGAAGTACTGAATAGGACTATGTTCCCCATGGGCAGGTGAAGGTTGTCTTCTCCCAATCCTTAGGTGCAATTTGAATCTAGTTGTAGCCAGTGAATCCATCTAGAAAAGATAAATATTGTTTTCCTGCAATTGAGTCCAAGACTTGATCTACAAAAGGAAAGGGAAAATGGTCTTTCTTGGTAGCAACATTAAGTTCTCTATAGTCAGCACAAAATTGCCATTTCCCTCACTTCTTTGGCACAATCACCAGTTGAGACACCCATTGGTTGTCTGAAATGGGGTAGATAAATCCATCATCTAATTTTTTTTGCAGTTCTGCTTTAACAATTTCACTCAATACAGGCTTGATTTGGCGTTGAAGCTGCTTTGCTTGGTTGCAATCATCTCTAATGTAGATCCTATGAGTGCAAAGCTTAGGATCCAATCCTTTCATGTCATGATAATCCCATTTAAATTCATGATGATGAGACTTTAGTAAGTTGACCAATTGCAACTGTTGTTCTTTACTTACCATTAATATTCAAATATCTTCCTTCAGAAACTTGTACTTGAGTAGTCAATTCTATCATAGCTGCATCATTAACACATGGTACCTTGAGTTCATATGGTAGCATCGTGTGAAACATACCTATTGTTGTGGGAAGTTTTTCTATGGAAATAGTGGCTACATGAAGATTGGTTGCAAGAAGTTTGTCTACAAATGGAGTGGTTGTAGGAAGAGTAGGCAGAATAGGCAAAAGTGTTTTCATGGGATTAGTAGAACCAGATGCATTAGAGGATAATGCTTCCTCAACTTCACAATGGTTTTGAATTATATTGGACAACACTTCATTTTCATCTTGAAGCTACAAGAAAGGGCTTCTACCTAACATCATAAGCTTTTCCACTGAGTTAACTTCCTTAGTCTCTTCACCAACATGTAGCCATACAGGGTTCTCTTCATCATGGATGGGATAAGTAGGAGGATAAGAACAAGCCTTTTGGTGTTCCTACCATCACAAATAGTCATGTCACCTGACTGACACCCAATATAAGCATCCGCTATTGCTAACCATGGTCTTCCAAAGATGATAGGGTATCCTCCCAGTGTAGCTTTAAGAGAGAGAATCATGAAATTTTTTGGGTACTCCTAAGAGTCTAAAATCACCACTAAGTCTTCTACTATACCTTTAGGTTTCACAGTAGAACTATCAACAAGCTACAAGATAGTAGGATTGGATCTCATGCTTGCAATATTTAGTTGCTACAAGATGTCCTTAGTCATCACATTTATTGCTACTCCCAAAGCAATCAAAGCATTATTTATTTAAATTCCATTGTTGACAATTGCTACCACAGGACTACCTGGATCTTTGTACTTGGGAATGGTCACTTTTTCAAGCATGATGTCAGTGAGTTGTCCCACTACATGGAATATAGTTAGGTCTTTCTTCTTCCTTCCAGGATTTTTGAGGCATGCTTCTTTGATTTCCTTTCCATATATATGAACATCTTTTATGGCATGAAAGAGAGGTATTTGGACACATATTTGTTTCAACTACTCCAAGATGCCAAAGGTTATATCTTCCTTTTCTTCATTTTTCTTGGAAACTTCCAATCTCTAAGGGAATGGTGGCTCTTGTGCAGTCTTCTTATCTAGAGTTGGTTTAGGATTTCTAGGTATAGTTGGCTAAAAGAGATCATTCAAAGGTTCCTCTTCCTCTTCCATAGGTAGCTCAATGATGATAGGTGTGGGAGGAGTTGGTAAAGTGGTTCTTGAATGTAGATGAATGTCACTCAAACTCACAACACATGAAGAAAATTGATTTGGATCAACAAAATATATTGGCTACTGCTGTGGTTTGTTATTTGGGTTAGGTGTGGGCTGAGTTGGTAATTGAGTAGGTTTAGGTGCATTTGATCTTAAATTAGCAGGTGGAGGCATTATAGCAAGCTTCTAGGGTTGAGAAGGAGGTTGCATGTAATTGATGGTCTGGTTCGGCCATTGCTGATCTCTCCATTGTGATGTTTGTTGCCAGTTTTCTGGAGGTGGCTGCCAAGATCCTTGGAACTACTGCCAACTCCCCTGAGGTTGCTGCTATTGAGGTGAGGAATTCTGATAGTTAGGCAAAGCATTTGGAGGGTTACCCAAATATTGTGGTGAATATCCCCCATAGTTGGGTGGATATGGAGGTTTCCATTGGTTACCAGATGAATAAGAATTGAAATATGGGCCAAAAAATATAGTGGATCTGGTGGCATACCTTGTCTTGGAGCCCATGGCTTCCTTTGTGAAACAAAGTAGACTTGATCTTCCTCAGTTTGAATTGGTTTGAACTTAGGTGGAACTTACTTGCTATCAATGTTAGCTACCATCTTGCATTTGCAATCTCTCTTCTTTTTACTGCAATGAGTGAAATATTCTCTGAACATTTCCTCTGCCTCCTAATGTTTCTTCTTAGCCTGAAGTATATCCAACTAAGAAGCTAGATTGTTTATAATATCCTACTTGAAATCTTCCAAAAAAATAGTAATCTCCATCTTTGAAACTCGGCTAGTAAATAACTTACCCATAGAAGATTGGTAAACTCTCCCTTTCTTTGAAGCTATTCTAGAATAATTTTGACATATTTTCTTGATATTTTCCCAAGGAACTTGAGTGATATCTCCTCCTACCATCAGGTACAAATAATCAATGCAACTCATTGATTCCTCTTAGGAAAAACAACTTTTGTGATTCTTCATTGAGGGGTGTGGAGATTTCTACAAGCAAAATAAAAACCTTGAAATGTAGTCTTCTAAGCTCTCATCTTCCTTCTACTGCATCCTAAAGATATCACCTCCCCTAATATCACTTCCCCTGCTATATTTCTTGTACTTTTCAAGGAACTTTTTCTTCATGTCCTCCCAAGTATCCACAACATCTCTTCCTAGGCTCATAAACCATCTTAGTGCAACTTCCTTTAAAGTGGTAGGAAATAGCTTAAGCCTATGAGCATCAGTTGTATAGTCATAACTTCTACAAAGTACGTCAAACTCAAACAAGAAGGTATTAGGGTCTTCTGTAACAAGTCCATAGAACTTAGGGAGTGCTAAAGTAGGGATATTATTGATGTTGTCAACTTCATTCTGATGAGAAATGGAGAAAGGAAAATTCGGTTGGTTAGGTCTATTCCTATTTGCATCATCCATTTCTTCTTGTTGGATCCCCAAGGAAAAGGGGTTATCAATCCGGTTTTGATCTTTAGTGGAGGTTTCAAAACTAGTCAAATCAAAATATGCGATAGCAAAGAGAAATGGTTTTTCTTCTTTATTTTTGGGGAGATTTGGAAGCTCAACTATTTGAAATGGATCAAGATCATTAGGAAGAAATTTCCCATAAGCATCTCTTCTTCTTCTATGCATGCAATATTACTCAGCATCGGCCAACTCACACAAAGAATGAGCAAAAGAATAGCGGATCATTACTTCCTAGTGAAGGGTAATCTAAGAACAACTCAAAAAATGCTATAATGGAAAAGCTATCATTTACTTTCAAGAACTTTCTAGCTTAACACCATTCCTGGCAACAATGCAAAAAATGTTGGCCTCCTACAATGATTCAATAACTAAGCCTTTACGACTATCATTCAAAGATTGGCATCTAACCTGAACAACTATCTCAATCATCGTGAAGGTGCATTTAACTTGTCAACCCAGGGACATAAACTTGAAATGGGTCAACATTATATGTGCACTAGGAACTCAAAGTAGTCACTTCTACTCTATAGCTAAGAAAATCACAATACTAGAAAGTAAATTACTTGGAAAGAGGTAAAGCAAGACTAAGCATCAATTAAAAACAATACTAAGCTGAAATGCATCATAAGGATAAATATTTGAGTAAACAAACAAGAAACTACTCTATCTGCTTTGGTTGTAGGAACAATAACAAAATAAAATTCTAGTGGTTGTAGGAATAGTCAATGCCAAATTTCAAACTAAGTACAGAAAAAAATTTAATAGCTAAGCTAATTACTCTAAAGGATGGATTACTCATCAAGTTAGCCCCCTTGGATGAGTATCCACTAAGACTAATGAAATCTCAAATGCTCAAACTCATAATAACATTTTATTCATTGAGAAACATGGAAACATAATAGTATCATAACTGTATTGAAAAAATGAAGAATGATCAGTACATCATTGATATCAATAACAACAATAATTAAGAACTAAGCAAAACTTCCTAGAAGAAGATTCAAATCCTTGTTTATACTTTTAGTTAAATAGGGTAGTCAACTCCCACTAACTGAGAGGATGCCATTTTGGGAAAGCAGGGAAAAGAGTGGCAGAGTGGTTACGCCTGCAAGGAATCCAGTCAGACATGCATGCCCAACATGGACTCGACTCTATAGTAACGCCCAAAATTTCTCAATGCTATTAATACAAGGCAGTTACAATGATTTTCATGGGGAATCTACGGCCATTGTTCTCAATTGAATCCCTTGAATGATTCCCTTGCACGATCTTCTAACAATTTTCCCTTCTCAACTTAGCATCTTTGAATTATGGTTGCATGAAACTATCAGTACACATAATTGCACATCTATAATTACTTAAAAGAACATTCATCAACCATATGTAAAATCAATATAGATAATTCACATAACATGCTAATATCATTAAAATTTGCTAAGGTGGGAATTAAACCTAATATTAAAGGTTTGAGGGAAACATTATAAAAGATCAACACTTAAACACAAAATTTTATGATATTGCTAGCAAATAGACTATGAAATCTATCCAAAACTTGACCAAAAACTAACCTCATCATTCTCCCCATTCTAATGTCTTGCTAGTCCTCTAGTAGTAGAAGGGTCGTTCTTCTGTTTGGTTAGAGCTCTAAAGTTTGCAACTACAAGCTGGGAAACATCTATTGCTATTAATCATGAGTCCGGATCCCAATAAAATCCTACCAGTCTATCAAATTTATTCCATCTTTTCCTTTTTGTAGCAATATCATACTAGAAGAAGCTGAAATTTGGTATAGGCCACAAGAGAATGGGTGGCTGGAAGGTTAGGGGAAGCCAAAATCTTCCCTATGTTTTACCCAATTGAATGTACTTGTCAATTCATCTTAGTGCTACAACATAATTATGGATGGAATGGGGCTTGACTTGCTTCATCTCATTTATTAAGTTGTTCCATCGCTGGGCTAGGTATCCCCTTACAAGCTCTTCTTTTGTAGCTATCTTAACCTCATATTTAGTATAGGCGGTTTCAATCCATGGCATGATTCTATCACCATAACTTGGCCTAAGGAGCATCCTGAGCCATTCTCTACAGATATCTTTTGGGTGGCTTGATTCAATACTAATGTCTAAAGGAATGAACTAGATTCCATTTTCTTGTAGGCATTATTCTGCTCACCCTAGCTAATTTCATTTTGGACCCAGGACATAAATGCTCTTAGATGTATATCCCCAACATATAACAATGGATTCTAATCATGATCCTGCATAACATCATAATTGTGCAAATAGAATTCACATAATAGATTTTTCATTTTAGAGGAAGCAATCTTGTAGGAGTTGAAGAATTTTGTAGGAGTTTCAATGGAGGGATTTAAATTTGAAACAATTCCTGACAACTTGAAAGAGAGATATTTCTCTCTCAAGTGTAGGGCATAAACCCTAAGAGGAGCTCTACATTCCAAATTTTGTGGCACCATAGTCACAATATTATCTACTTTCTTTTTCAAAGTGGCAATCTCCTCATTTTTCTCCTCAATAACCTCATCCCTCATTTGGATTTCCTTTTTTAGTCTCTTCCTCTCCTGTTTCCATTCTTCCTCTCTCCTTTCTATTTCTTTCCATAAATTTAAAATTGTAGCATGAACTAAAAAATTAGGAGGATTGTGGACTCCTACCAGTATTTTTGATGACGGTTGCCCCCCATATGGTACTATTTGCATAAATTTGGGTTGTCCAATTGGCTGGGGGGTATTATTTCTTCACACTCTTCTTGCTGCAAGACTTCTTGTTCCCATTCTTGGTTCTGTTCTTGCTTTGGCTATGGCTGTAGGAACTCCTACTCTTGTTCTTGGTTTTGTTGTAGGAACCCCTGCTCATCCTCAAACTCTTATGCAATATTGGCAAGGTTTTCCAGTGTTATTTTTTCTACCCTCTAAAATTCCTCTTTTCCCTCAACATTTTCTTGCTCCATTGGAGCTTCAGTGTTCCCATGTGATGACTCTTCATGCCTAGGGATTTCTTGTGAAGGTGTGTAAAATATCGGCCCAACTAGTTTTGACTTCCTAGGAGTGCTTTTACATTTCCCTTTGGTTGTAGGATGAATAGGGCCAACCTTCCTCTTTCTAGCACTCAACACCTCTTTTCCTTTAGGCTGGGTTTGGGCTTGTTCTTTTTCTCTTCTTATTTCAACCTCCTTTCTCTATGTCCTAGTACTTATTAGGGTTTCTAGGGGGACATTATCAACAAAATTAGATGAAGAGATAACTTCTTGTGAATGGTTTGTTTATGAGGAGCTAATGTTTATGGATTCTTTTTCTATTGTAGGAGGGTTCATGATAGAGATGGCACCATAAGTCGAAGCACCAAGAGTTTCTTTAGCTAAGCTTAATCTTTTGCTAACCCTATGAGGTTGGGGTAAAACCCTAGGTTGTAGTTCCTTAGGTCTAAATTGATCAATATTCTAGAATTCCTCTTGGACATCTAAGATACACTATGCAAAGATTTCTTAACCAATAATTTTATTAAAGAATGGTGGGAGATAGAGTTGTCCCTACCTTTTTTTTTTTTAGCTACAATGATGGAGAGAAGGCTATAGAGAACATTGGGAACATTCATTCTCCTTTCATGCCTCATGTGGCTTAAAAGCTTGAAATGGAGTGAATGTAGGTTTGACAAACATCCCTCACAGGTAATGTGCCTTATTATGTAAACAACTTCCTACTTCCAAGATTCAGGCAGAGATGTCCTCTTTGCACCATGTTTGTCAATGCTAATTGGTGGGTCACCATGTACTGTGAATTCTGCTTTGGCTGACCTAGCATCCCTAGAAGCAGGGTAATTCTCACCATTAACAAGTAACCTTGAAACTTTGGAAATTCTCTCTTCAGTCACCGCAATTTCTAGTCCTTTTACCATGGCTCTGCCTTCAGAGAATGTTTGAGCAAACTCAAGAGAAATACCTTCATCAAAGCCATCCAACTTCAAAAAATAATCAAACCATCCACAACGCTGAAATTCTTCCAGGAATTGTACATCTTGCAAGAAAACGTCATGAACTGAGGGCTGATTCTAAATTACACCACCTCCCATTGTCTAAAATCACCGTCACTTTGCAAAAAATTCCTTTTTTTGCAATTCTTGTCCTAAAGCCACCACCTTTCTGCTAAATTTTTACTGCTAGTGTCAACTAAATTTTCCTTTTTTACCATTAACTACTTACAAATCAAGGCTAGGACAAGGTAATTAAGGCAAGAAAATAGATGATAAATGAGAGCGATGATGGAAAGAATTGGAAACTCAGTTAACATCACTTCACAGAGCTAGATTTTCAAATTGGCTTATTTAAATTTCTTGATGTAGCCAAATTGTGATTTGACACATGAGCAATATATTTGCATTTTTTTATTCCACCACCCAACCTAAATGTTGACATGTGTGCGCACATGTGGGAAAGGAGGGATGAGGTGACAAGGAGTAATGACACATTATGCGAATATTTATAATTTACAACAATCAAATGAATGAACTTAAAAAGTAATTAATAGATGAGAATTAATATGCACATACCTGATCATGTGAAGGATGCATTTGTAAAGATCGTGGAGTGGAGTGAGGCAAAGTGAAATGATGGAAGAGAGAGAAATATGATACAAATGGACGAATGGGTGGATGGGTGGAGAAATGGATTTCCACTAAAGTGGAAATCTTTATTATGGTAAATACGTGCCTTAATTTAGTCAAAAGGTGGGATGCTAGGTCCACCGCTTTCAGCTGTAGGAAACTCACTTGCTAATTGTTAGGAAAATTGTTGTAGGAACTTTTCTTTAAAGGTTGGCTTATGATATATCCTGAGATGATGACCATTGACAAGTAGCTTGAATCTGATAGGGTCAATGGTAGTTAGCTGAATGACCCCATTAGGAAAGACTTCAACAACTTCATACTATCCTAGCCATCTTGTCTATAATTTTCTTGCATTGTCCTGATATTTGGAGTCGTATAACAATGCCCATTCACCTGGTTGAAATTTCTTCTCCTTGTTGAATTTATCATTGCATCTCATACTCTGATTATGCACTACTTTAGTGTGGTGCAGGGCTATTCTTCTCATCTCATCCAAAGCATTCAATTGCATGATTTTCTCTTTTTATGCTACAGAGATATCCATCCCCAAGTCTACTACAGTCCTAAGGGTCTTGTATTTATACTCAATAGGCATCATGGCTATCTTCCCATACAACAACTCAAATAGAGTGAAGCCTGTAGTGGCTTTCCAAGTGGTTTTATAGGCCCACATAGCTTCTAGAAATCTACTCACCCAATCCTTTTTGTGGATGGCTATTGTCTTGGTTAGAATAGCTTCAATTTCTTGATTGGTGACCTTAGCTTGTCCATTGGCTTGAGGGTGATAAGGGGTAGAATTTCTATGCCTAATGTTGTACTCATTAACCAATGTTGCAACAATAGTTAAAGTGAATTGAGCTCCTTGGCTAGTTACTATTTCTCTTGGAACTCTCTTCATACAAAAATTCTACAACTTTATTATCTCTAGCATGCTTCATGGCCTTAACATCTACCCACTTGGTTACATAATCAGTGCATACTAAGTTATAAGACTTACCATGTGATGGTGGATCAATGGGTGCCACAAAATCCAATCTCCACTTGTCAAAAGGAGTGATCACTACTTAGGGATAAAGTGGCATTTCATCTGATCTAGTTGCCCATCCCATCCGTTGGCATCTATCACATTTCCCTGTGTATTTTTTTCATCCTTGTGGAGTGTAGGCCAGTAGTATCCTATGTTCAGAATGTTCATGGTTGTCCTTTTTGCTACAAAATTTCCTCCACAGGGTTCATCATGACATGCATATAGGATGTCATATGTCTCATCTTCTCTCACACATCTTCTCATAACATGATTTGTATAGTATAAAACAAACATACAATAATTCAAGAAAAAGGAAAAGATTTTTCAATAAGTACTCTTCTCTCCTTTGGTGAGAAATGAGGAGGCACTCTTCCTATTACAAGGTAATTGACTATCTTCTGATGAAGTTAATCTTGAAATAAAATATACAACAACATTGGCCTTTCTTGGTTTATCCACAATGGTTATGTCAAAATCCTACATAAATAATAACCATCTTGCTAATCTTTCTGAGATCAAAGGCTTGTTCATGAGATATCTAATGGCTGCATGATCAGTGTGCACAAAAAATTGATAACCTATGATATAGTGCCTGAATTTTTTCAAGGAATAAATTGTTGCTAGCATCTCTTTCTCTATCACAGTGTAGTTGAGTTTAGCTCCTCACATATTTTTGCTAATAAAGTAAATGGATTTCTTAATGGCTCATTATTTTTGTCCTAATACTCCCCTATGGCATAATCAGATGCATCTATATGAATGTGGAAGGGGATCTCCCAATTAGGCCCTTTTAATACAGGAGCATGGGTCAAGCTTTCCTTGAAATTAAAGAATTCTTTATCGCAGTCTTTTGTCCATTGGAATTCAACATCTTTTGTCAGGAGATTGTACAATGGTGTTGCCATTTTGTTGAAGTCTTTGATGAACTATCTATAATATCCTTCATGTCCCAAGAAACTCCTAACATCCTTTTGTTTTGCAGGTGTAGGTAGATCAGTAATTACCTCAATTTTTGTAGGGTCGACTTGGATTCCTTTATGGGAAATGTAGTGACCAAGAACTACACCCTCTTTCATCATCATGAAGCACTTACCACTATTTAAGGATAGGTTTTGGTCTTCACATCTCTGTAGGACCTTTCTAAGATTCTCTAATGCTTCATTAAAATCAGCACCATAGGTAGTAAAATCATCCATATAGATCTCCATGCAATCAATAGAGATGTTAGAAAATATGCTAATGACTGCCCTCTAAAAATTTGCAGGTGCATTGCATAAGCCAAAAGAAAGTACTAAATAGGAATATGTTCTCCATGGGTAGGTGAAGGTTTTCTTCTCTTGATTCTCAGGTGCAATTTGAATCTAGTTGTAGCCACTGAATCCATCTAGAAAAGAGAAATATTGTTTTCCTGCAAGTGAGTCCAAGACTTGATTTACAAAAGGCAAGGGAAAATAGTCTTTCTTGGTAGCAACATTAAGTTCTCTATAGTCAACACAAGCTCACCATTTCCCTCCTTTCTTTGGCACAATCACCAATGGAGACACTCACTAGCTATCTAAAATCAATTAGATAAGTCCAACATCTAACAATTTTTTTAGTTCTACTTTAACAATTTCCCTCAATGTAGGGTTGATTTGGCATTGAGGCTACTTTATTGGTTGGAAATCATCTCTAATGTAGATCCCATGAGTGAAAATATTAGGATCTAGTCCTTTCATATCATGATAATCCCATGCAAATGCATGATAATGAGACATTAGTAAGTTGGCCAATTGCAACTGTTGTTCTTTACTTAACTTACTATTAATATTCAAATATCTTCCTTCAAACACTTGTATTTGAGTAGTCAATTCTACCATAGCTACATCATTAACACATGGTACCTTGAGCTCATATGGCAAAATCATGTGAAACATACTTGTTGTAGGAAGTTTTTCTGTGGACATAGTGTTTGTAGGAAGTTCGTCTGCAGAAGGAGTGGTTGTAGGAAGAGCAGGCATAATAGAAAAAGTGTTTTCACGGGATTAGCAGAACTAGATGTGTTAGAGGATGATGCTTCCTCAACTTCATAATGGTTTTGAATTGTGCTGGACAACACCTAATCTTCATCTTGAAGTTGTAAGAAAGGGCTTCTACCTAACATCATAAGCTGCGCCACTGAGTTAACTTCCTCAATATCTTCACCAACATGTGGCCATATAGGGTTCTCTTCATCATGGGTGGGCTAAGCATGAGGATAAAGAACAAGCTTTTTGGTGTTCTTGCCATAAAAAATAGTCATGTCACCTGACCGACACCCAAATAAGCATCTGTTGTTGCTAACCATGGTCTTCCAAGGATGATAGGGTATCCTCCTAGTGTATCTTTAGGAGAGAGAATCATGAAATTTTTTGGGTTCTCCCAAGAGTCTAAAATCACCACTAAGCCTTATACTATACCTTCAAGTTTCACAGTAGAACTATTAGCAAGCTCCGAGATAGTAGGAGTGGATCTCATGCTTGCAATATTTAGTTGCTGCAGGATGTCCTTAGTCATCACATTTATTTCTGCTCCCAAATCAATCAAAGCATTCTTTATTTGAATTCCATTGATGAAAACTACTTCCACAGGACTACCTAGATCATTGTACTTGGGAATGGTCACTTTTCCAAGCATGATGTCAGTGAGCTATCCCACTACATGGACTATAGTTGGGTATTTCTTCTCCCTTCCTAGATTCTTGAGGCATGTTTCTTTGATTGCCTTTCCATATATAGGAACATCTTTTATGGCCTAAAAGAGAGGTATCTGGACACATATGTGTTTCAATTTCTCCAAGATGTCAAAGGTTATATCTTCCTTTTGCTTGGAAAATTCCAATCTCTGAGGGAATGGTGGCGCTTGTGTAGTCTTCTTATCTAGAGTTGGTTTAGAATTTTTAGGTACAGTTGGCTGAATGGGATCATTTAGATGTTCCTCTTCCTCTTCCATAGGTAGCTTAGTGATGATAGGTGTGGGAGGAGTTGGTAAATTGGTTCCTGAATGTAGATGAATTTCACTCAAACTCATAGCACATGTAGGAAATTAATTTGGATCAACAAAATATACTGGTTGCTGCTATGGTTTATTATTTGGGTTAGGTGTGGGCTAAGATGGTAACTGAGTAGGTTTAGGTGCATTTGAGTTTGAATTATTAGGTGGAGGCATTATAGCAGGTTGCTGGGTTTGAGAAGGTGGTTGCATGCAATTGGTGGTTTGGTTCATGCATTGTTAACCTTTCCATTAAGATGTTTGTTGCTAGTTTCTTGGAGGTGGCTTCCAAGGTCCTTGGAACTACTACCAAATCCCTTGAGATTGTTGCCATTGAGGTGAGGAATTTTGATAGTTGGTCCAAGCATTTGGAGGGTCACTCCAAGAATGTGGTGGATATCCCCCATAGTTTGGTGGATATGGAGGCTTCCATTGGTTACTAGATGAATAAGAATTGAAATATGGCCTCGAAAAAGATAGTGGATCTGGTGGCATAGCTTGTCTTGGAGCCCATGGCTTCATTTGTGCAAAAAAATATACTTGATCTTCCTCATTTTGGATTGATTTGAACTCAGGTGAAACCTGCTTGCTATCAATGTTAACTACCATCTTGCATCTGCAATCCCTCTTCTTTTATCTACAATGAGGGCAATATTCTGTCAACATTGTCTCTACCTCCTCATGTTTCTTCTTAGCCTGAAGTATGTCCAATTGAGTAGCTAGATTGTCTATAATATCCTACTTGAAATATACCAATAAATTAGTAATCTCCATCCTTGAAACTCCACTGGTAGATGACTTACCCACAAAAGATTGGTAAGCTCTCCCTTTCTTTGAAGTTGCTCTAGAATAATTCTAACATATTTTCTTGATATCTTCCCAAGGAACTTGAGTGATCTCTCCTCCTATCATCAGGTCCAAAGCATTATTTCAACTCTCATTGATTCCTCTTAGTAAAAGAGACTTTTGTGATTCTTCATTGAGTGTGTGGTGTGGAGATTTCTGCAAACAAAAAAAAAACCTTGAAATGTAGTCTTCTAAGCTCCCATCTTCCTTCTGTTGCATGCTAAAGATATCAACTCATCTCATATCACTTACCCTGCAATATTCCTTGTACTTTTCAAGGAACTTTGTCTTCATATCCTCTGAAGTCTCCACAATATCTCTACCTAGGATCATAAACCATCTTAATGCAACATCCTTTAAAGTGGTAGGAAATAGATTAAGCCTATGAGCATTAGTTGTATAGTCATAACTTCTACAAAGTATGTCAAACTCAAACAAGAAGGTATTAGGGTCTTCTATAACAAGTCCATAGAACTTAGGGAGTGCTAAAGAAGGGATATTCTTGATGTTGTCAACTTCATTCTGATGAGAAATGGGGAAAGGAAATTTTGACTGGTTTGGTCTATTCCTATTTGTATCACCCATTTCTTCTTGTTGGATCCCTAAGGCAAAGGGGTTATCAATCTAGTTTTGATCTTTAGTGGAGGTTTCATAACTAGTCAAATTAGGATATGCATCAACAAAGGGAAATGGTTCTTCTTCTTCTTTGTTTCTAGGAAGATTTGGAAGCTCAACTAGTTGAAATGGATCAAGATCATTAGGAATAAATCTCGCATAAGCTTCTTATTCTATGCATGCAGTATTAGTCAACATCGGCCAACTCACACAAAGATTGAGAAAAACAATGGTGAATCAGTACTTCCTAGTGAAGGGTAATCTAATATATAAGAACAACTCAAAAATTGCTACAACAAAAAAACTATCATTGAATTTCAAGAACTTCCTAGCTTGACACCATCCCCAACAACAACACCCAAAATGTTGGCCTCCTACAATGATTCAATAACTAAGCCTTTACGACTATCATTCGAAGATTAGACATCTAACCTAAACAACTATCTCAATCATCATGAAGGTACATTTAATTTGTCAACCCAGGGATGTAAATTTGAAATGGGTCAACACTGTATGTGCACTAGGAACTCAAATACTTAGTCACTTCTACTCTATAGCTAAGAAAATTACAATACTAGGAAGTAAATTATTTGGAAAGAGGTAAAGCAAAAATGAGCATCAATTAACAACTCTACTAAGCTGAAATGCATCACAAGGATAAAAATTTAAGCAAACAAATAGGAAACTACTCTGCCTGCTTTGGCTGTATGAATAGTCACATAATAGAATTCTAGTGGCTACATGAATAGTCAATGCCAAATTTTGAACTAAATACAAAATAAAAAATAATAGCTAAGCTAATTACTCTAAAGGAAAAATTATTGACCAAGTGGCCCCCCTTGGAAAAGTATCCACCAAGACTAATGAAAACTCAAATGCTCAAACTTAGAATAACATTTTATTCATTGAGAAACATGGAAATATAATAGTATCATAACTGTATTGAAAAAATGAAGAATTCTTAGTACATCATCGATATCAATAACAACAACAATCAAGAACTAAGCAGAACTTCCCAAAAGAAGATTCAAATCCTTATTTATACTATTAGTTAAACAGGGTAGTCAACTCCCACTAATTGAGAGGACACCATTTAGGGAAAGCAGGGAAAAGAGTGGCAGAGTAGTTACGTTTGTAGGGAATCCAACTAGACATGCATGCCCAATGTGGACTTGACCCTACAGTAATGCCTGCAATTTCTCGATGCTATTAATACAAGTAGGTTATAATGACTATCATGGGGAATCTGTTGTCGTTGTTCTCAATTGACTCCCTTGAATGATTCCTCGACACGATCTTCTAATGGTCTTCCCTTCTTAACTTAGCATCTTCGAATTATGGCTGCATTGCACTATCAGTACACATAATTGCATATCTATAATTACTTAAAAGAACATTCATCAACCATATGTAAAATCAATATAGATAATTCACATAACATGCTAATGTCATTAAAATTTGCAAAGGTGGGAATTAAACCCAATATTAAAGATTTGAGGGAAACATTATAAAAGATCAACACTTAAACACTAAAGTTTATGATATTGTGAGCAAATAGACTATGAAATCTACCCAGAACTTGACCAAAAAATAAGCTTATCACCTATAATTCTCTTTCAGCTAATTCTAACATATAGTGGTGTAAGCATATAGTTGTGGTTGTTAAAAATTGATACACATGCAAATACAAACAACTTCAACTATCAAAGATGCACAGGGATTGGAACCAATAATAACTTGAAGCTAAAAGTCCTATATGTCAAAACATGTTTAGAACATTCTAGTATATTAAACTATATATGCATATATTGTAGATGCATTCTAAAAAAAAATTGTTTTCCATTGGCTAATAAGTTTAAAATCCTGCAACCATGTTGTGTTTTCTATTGTCATTGCCTGTATATGTTGAGTTTTCATTTTTGTCCTTTGTCCTTTTTTTGCCACATATTTTAAGGCCTTCCTATTAGGTTTTCTATTAGCTTTATTTGATTCAAATATTTGCAAATGTTTGTGTACAAAATTCTTTTTCATCATTTCGTTGTTTCACTGTTCATTTATATTGCATTCACAAATACATAGTCTTGTCTACATTTCTTTTCTTTTCCATGATATATCATAAAATTCCATGTTAACTGTCACGGGTTGCCTGGGCATGCTAAAAATGAACATGTAGTTTATTGGCTACATGGCTTGGTGATCATATGTTTTGCAACAAACATAGAATGGTAAGTGCTCGCTCATGTGATAGTTGATACATCCTAGCATTGTTCCACAATTCCATGGAAATGAGTGGATGTAATATTCATTATTCTAATATAAATATTTCAATTGCTTTGCTTTCATTTTGAAATGACACACTATGATGTTTGTTTCATAGCAAAATACTCAAGGAAATTTCCATTCACCTACATTGGGTGCCATTTTGGAGAGCTCCATAGCTATCCCACCCCACAGACTACACCATTCTTGCTCTTGTTGTTGCAGTAAGTCATTCCACAATGCATTTTCCCCATTCCATACTTATCTAATTTCAAACATGTATTTTGATATAATAAAATAAAATGTTTCTTTGTAGTAATATCATTTTGGGCTTAATGCAAAGATAGATCGACAAGCACAAATGCAACCCATGTGTTGGACAATTTTTGCCACAAAGATGACCATACATGTAAGTTTAAACAAGGTTTGTTTTATATATTTATATTTACCTGATTTATACATTCAAACTTTCCCTCCCTCCATGGCTAGATAGCTTATATATATTTGATGCTATATATATACATTTATGCATGGATTGTTACATGCAATTGACTATAATAAATATAGTTTGTTGTTAACATTGGATTTTCCCATGTTTCTATACTTTCCTTTTATGAAAACCCTAGTGGAAATTTCAAACAAATAGCAGATAGCTAAATGCCAACTGTAGCATGGATTGCTTCTTTTCTATTAATATGTTTCATCATATTCTCTTTCTCTTATTTCTTAAAACCAAGCTCTTATGTTAATGGCTGTAATGCCAAAAGTGTACATAGATACCTACAAACAATAATGAATGGAAAAAAATAAAACTATACTTGGCCATATTTTTGTCAAAAGCAAGAAGATCTACCTATAATTCCTCCATCCATACATAGGTATAATCTCTTTGAAATCTCCAAAATGGGTGTAACATCAAAGATACAACCATATAACAAGGAATAATAAGCACAAAGCAAAAGACATGAACAATAAATGAATCACTCTAATACCTCTTATACAATTCCTCTACTTGTCTTCAATATTTGTTACCAAAGCACATAGCTTGAATATTATATTGATATATTCCATGATATTCCCTTTTCCTCATCTTTTTGAACTTGAGAGCCATTCACAAAGATTCATTCCACTTTTGGATAAATGATTGATTAATTTTTCATGTCTTAAATGTTCTTTGGTTATTGTTTCTTTTCATAGCAGGTCAAAGGGTTTTAACACTGATGTGTTGCAAAATGTGCCATAAACTATATTCATTAAGTTGCATTGTTGAAAGAGCCATTGTGTTGTTGGTTTCATAGTAGACTATTTATTGTTCACATATTTTGTTCTTTGGTTTTATTGTCGAGAGAGCTAAACACAAAAGAACATGATGAAACGTATTCATACAAGAAATATAACATGTTCCAAGCAGGGGGAAAAAACCATGGGAAAGATTCCAAAATTTAAAACTTAAAAACAATCCTTCTTACAAGAATAATAGAATAATCTATTACAGGAAACCTCAAATAGATGAGTGGAAAACAATATCATGACACTTATTGATACTCAAATAGATAAAGGAAAAAGAATACCATGGAACATATTAACACAATACAACCTGCAATAGTGACTTGACCAGGTTTTTTTTTGCCAATGTGATGCTTGGTAATTACGCAAGGAGCCTAAATGGTAAGTGTTTTCTCACACAGGGGTTCATGCATTCCACTATTTTCCTATTTTATTAATGCTATGGAAACAATTATATGATGGAACAATCTCTGCATTTATGTGTTTGGTGGCTTTTAAGTGTTATTGCAATAGTTCTTTGACGTGTTCAACTTTATATCTTTGGTTGGTATGCTATTTGTTTGAAAATTCTATTTGCTAAGAACAAAGCATTTAATTGTGTAGTATGTGTAAGATATTCATAATGCCAAAATGGCTATTCTGACAATGCAAGTTCTGAATCAATATATTTTCTTGCATACTTTGGAGCATAGATTGATAATGCCAGAATGGCTATTTTGAAAATGCAACTGAATCAAGATATTTTCTTGCATTTTTTCCAGTATACTTTCCCACACCGCAAGATTGAATACTCTATGCATCTTTGGTGTTATAGACATTTTGTACAATTAGTCCCTTGGTATCCTATTTGATTTAACTTCAAATCCTTAGAAACAAGATGATGTAGATTGTCATTGGCTATGTAATTTTTTCTTGTCTTTGCATATATACATTTGTACATTCATTGAGCTCCCACTGTTTTAATTTTACTTTGGTACCAACGTTCTTTGTAGTCTAGTAACAAATAGATTATTTGTATAAGAGGAGATGCATTAAGTGACATTCAGTATTATAGAGAAATGGGGAAATTATGATAGAACTATTAGTAAAACATACATGCATATATTTATGCATATATGCATATATATACACATGTATATATATACATACATACATGTATGTGTATATATATATGTATGTATGTATGTATGCATACAAATTATGAAGAACAATAGTTTTCAATCTCACATAAAATGGTTTCTAAATAGTCTGGTATCAAACCAATGATATTGCATATACAGACCTGAGCAGTTTGTACCAGATACCTTCAAGCAAGTCAGACAAAAAAAAGAATATCATGAAACATATTGACACAAGATTCAAGGTATCTTCTTTCTTAGTAGATATTCTTCAAATAGATGTAGAGAAATTTTCTATTTCAAATTGTTCGATGCTCCAACAACTCAATCCAATACTCCTCGCAGTTGTCAAACATTGCCAACAATACATGTAAGTGCAAAAATTCACTTCTACATTATCAATAAATAGATTTGGTGAACCAATTGTAAATATTATTCATTGTTCCAAGTTTTTCATTGTCTATATTGATTTTAGCTAAATACTTAGTAATTTTTTATGCTTCCTTCATGATCTTGTTTTCCTATCCATTGACATATCTCTCTCTTCTATTTGCAGGTGCTAGACTAAAACATAAGTGAAAATCCCAAAATCACGATGCTTGGTTTTCAAAAAGTCACCATACCAAATAAAACACCAAAACATGGCACACCATATATGGAAACCTTGCATTTTCCCCATCTTTGATATATTGCAATGTATAATTCAACTCCACAAAATTTCCAGTGGATGTTTCATGTTGTTTTTTCTTGGGGGCTTGGCTAGGGTCCCCGAGGCTCCATGATACTAATATGGTAGGGTGGATACCAAGCATGGGTTTTGTGCTTTGGATTTTCATGCCATATATCTTTTCTTGCATAGATACATGTGTAGAAAGCATGGTTTGTAACAACATGTTCCTTATGTCATACCAAGTGGCAGAAACACACTTGAGACTTGTCCAACAAAATTAGTGCATTCTAAATTCTATATTTTTAGTTCAATGCTGTAACAACTCAATCCAATGCTCCTCATGGTTGTTAACCATTGCCAATGCTTTGGGCTGATAGGGTGACTCCTAAAAGGGCCACTGGTTGTTCTCCTTATGTACTTACTTATGACAAAGAGGCTAAGTTACATGTTTCTATTGAATTGCCTACTTTGAGCTTTGTGAAGGAGATTGAATTTTTGAATGAACAACCTCTTGAAGTAAGATTTGCAAAATTGATAGAGCTTGAGGAAACTAGAAAGGAAGCTTTAAGGCAGCTTGAAATACATCAAGCTCAGATGAAGAGCTCTTTTGATAAAAGGGAAAGACCACAAGAATTCATTATTGGTGATCTCATCTTCAAGTGGAATGAATATAAGAGTAGACCTAGATGACATTCCAAATTTCATGCAATTTGGGACAGGCCTTATGTGATCACGAAGTGCAAGGAACACAATGCTTTCCAACTTTCTAAGTTGACTAGAGAGGTGTTGTCTATCCGAGTTAATGGGATCCACCTCAAGAATTTCCTTTGAGATAAGTTCTATCTTGTAAATAGGTAGAGTAATTGTTACAATTAAGTGCATTACACACATTTCTTTTCAGTAGTTTTCTTTCCCTAAGCATTGTTGCACATGTTTTGTTGGCCATTAGGGCTTGTTAGTTTGCTTTATGCATTGTTTTGTTTTGTTTTGTTTTGCTGGTGTTTGGAGTGTTGCTGTTCAAAGTTCTGAGTTTCATGAAGGGACAGATTTGACTCCGCACCCAATGGAGTTTTCAAAGGCAACTGATCAATGCTTAGCTAGCAAGAATTTAGTAGAAATCGCCAAAATGTTACCAATTTTTTGCTACAACTCAATTGGTGGAGCTAATTAAATATTCTTATATTTGAAAGTGAAAGAATAGTTATTTCTGCATGTGCTTAGGTGTTGTTTGCATTGTATTTATCAAGTATCTAGTGACAGATATGCATTGTTTTGAGAAAATTGAGTTTTAGAAGTATTGCTCAAATTTTTACAAAATCAAATGGAGTACAAAACTAAGTATACAAATGATAAAGCATTTTTTCTTTTATTTATTTCAAAAGTTATTCATATTACATGTTTCATTTGATTGCAAGAATACAAATGATGGTACAAGTTTTCATTTCAATGCATTTCTTTCAGAATGGAAATGAAAGAAGAAATTGAAATATCCACACAAGTCGTGGTTTTAGCCGGTTCCATTCATTACAAGAAAGGAAATATACAAATAAAAGAGAGAATCAAATAACATGGGACATATCCGTCACTGCCTAACTTGATCTTCAGTTGATGCCTTGTAGTTTTCTCTGTCTTGCTTCCGCTCCTGAATGTACTTGTAGAAGATTGAGACGGGTATCAATTAAGAGCTTGGGATATGAACTATACTACATTCCATACTAATAGAGATGTATTTCAATCCTTGGAATGCATCTATATAGAATCAACTAAAGGAAAGAACAAAAACATGAATTGAAAAGGGATATATCATCATCATATATTATTTTTATAATAACATCATTTTTTTCCTTGTGTAGGTATAGGAAAATTCCTGTAGCTGATTGTCTTATGAAGACCAAGCATGTGGAGAAAAATGGGCTCCCACAAGAGTAGAGCTCGACATGCTGCCCTTTAAAGTTATAAGTGGGCTAAGAAGGAAAGAAAAATTATAATGCTCTTCTAAGCTATACAACTGAAGGAGTAATGAAATTTATCATGCATTGATAACAATCAAATCAAATCATGAAGTAAAAATTACAAATGGACAATAAACTTGATGAACTTGTTTCAGCTGAAAACTACCATGTTTATTTTTGAAAGATTTGCTATTACTACCATAGTATGCTTTTGCTGCTTTAGGTCTATTCACATTGAATGTTGTTTCATATTATTCTATTTTGAAGTAGCAATGTTCTATATTTAAACAATGATAGTGAATAGGCATACATAATACCTCATCAATAGAACACTGTTCAATAAAGTAAGCATGTGCAAGTTTTAGATTTTCTTTTGAAAAAAGAGCAAGTGCATAAAATAGTTTTTACATAATGGAGCATAAAAAATGCATGAAGAAAGCTTCTAATTTTCAAGCATCAGGTAATCCACTATGTTATGTGTTCAAATGCAATTGTGGCATTAATTGGAGTAAACAGTTCATGTAAGATATCATTAATCAACATGTATTCCAAATGGAGGTTGTGCATCATTGTCTTTGAAATGGAAGAAATTATAAGTACACTATTTAGAGGGTTGTTTTCATCATTCAATGTATGCTTTCAAAGAGTATTTTGCATGAGGTCAAAGCAAATAGACATAAACAGGTTGGGTAAGAATTTGAGTATATAAAGCTATTTCATTCAATGTATGATAGAAAGTAAACAAACAATTTATAGATTCAAATCAAAATAATTTCTTTGTCCACGATTGTGTCTTTTAAAGAAAAGTGTGCTCCATATACTAAAGATTTTCAGCAATACATGAAGGATAGAGGGACTTGTATAAAATGTAGATTTTTATCATTTGGCCAACATGTGAGTTTTGGCCCTGTGAACCATCAGTCGTACAATGAAGAATGAAATGGAGATGCAATGGTTTTCTTGGTTTGTGAAGTAAGTAATCATCCTTTTACAATAGTAAGCTTCTGAAATATTTTTTTTGACAAAGAAGTAAAAATGAAGCAAAATCACAAGTATCCATTTTCAGAAATGAAGAAGTCTCAATGCCATATGTTGGGGTTTTATTAAAAATACAGATTTACCATGATTTTAGCATACCCATGAAGGGGTTTGATTTTAAAATGCAAATGTCTTTCATTTTCTAGAATACCCACATTGGGGTTTTGAAATTTAAATGAATATAGCATGATTTTAATTTACCCACATGGGGTTTTCTATAGGAACAACAATATAAATGTTTTCTTTCAACATCAAGAGATACCCATGTGAGGGTTTTACAAGAAAATGTAAGAATACACACTATACTCTATTGGGTTGAGCCCAGAAAATTACAAAGCACCCATTTTTGTGCATGAGTGGCCGTGGCCAGAGGGAGAGATTTATAACTTTAGATTTTCATTTTTGAAGTAGAAAAACTCTTAAGTATGCATGCTACAACTAGAACTTGAAGAGAAGAAAGTGGAGCCATACACATTTTTGAGTAAATGTTTTTAAAGCATACAAGCATGGCGTGACCTGTATGTGGCCATGATTTTATAAATGAAAGTGAAATTTTTGTAGAGATATAAAGCTTTCCTAAGTTTCTATTTTGCAAAAAAGATGCTAAGAAATAATGCCAAGGAAAAGAAATGGAACAATAGCTTACCATGTGTGCAATGCAGGAGTTAAAGGATGCGGCTAGCTCTCAAGAGCCCTCAAACACAAAGCTCAGACTTTCCCAATGGGGACTGAGAACATAGAAGCAAAAAAAAAGGGAGATACAAAGCCATAATGCATTAGAAATTGTATGAGTGGCCAAGACCAAGGCCAAGAAATCTATGTAAAAACAAAGCAAAGAGTTCCTGAGAACCCATAGGGAACTCACAAGAGATTATTACCATTAGAGGACATGGAGATTCAACAGAGTAGTGGCAATGGAGCTCAAACCTCCTTCGAAATCATTGAAATCCTAGCATGGTGGCGGTGCATTCTTTTTCTCAATAGAGCTTTCTTTCAAAGTGGTAAAGCGTGAAATGATTGGATTTTAGGGTTTGAGTTGGTTTTGTCTCTTGCCCTAATTTGAGTTTAGGTTGAGCATTATGAGTTAGGTTAGTGCCCTTAATTTTTCCATTTGACAATAGATGAGTGGAGAAATTTGAACTTAGGAGTTCCTATTCTGCATTTTAAGACCAAATTTAAGTTAATACTTTTGGTGGCCAAATTTCATGCCTAGGTCGAGCCTCTTGGGAAAATTCATAAGACTTCATAAGTCTTAATGATTTTAGGTCTTGATTTATACCTAAGGCATTTGATTTAAATTTCAATACTTATGTCTATGCCTTAGTTTTAAATGAAGAGTGATTAAATGTCTCAGGGTTTTAATTTTTAATTGATTTTGAAGAAATCAATTAAATTATCATGGATAGGTGATTGCTTTATTTTTATGCTTTTTTAAGAAAATCAATATTGTAAATGGAGAAATAAGTTTATTATTTTTTTGTAAAAGATTTCCAAAATCTTTAATTGCAAAAAATAATCCAGCTGTAAGAATATTAAATTTGCAAGCCATGTAAAGCAAGAATAAAGCAATATCTTATAAATTGTTTTAATTCTTTGCTATTTTTAGCAGATTTGTCATGATCTTTCTTCTTGGTCGGACTTGAGTTTCTTGTTGAAGAGATAGATGTCTTTTTTGCTTTTAAAGCAAGAAAAGCTTAATTTTTGGAAGCTTTGGGGTTGACATTATAAAAGTGATGGTTTTTCACTTTTATGCAATATTTTGGAGTAGTTTTGAAGGCTTTTTTCCAAGCTTTCTTCTTGAGCTCAGATTAGGGTTTTCGAGATATATATCTTGAAGAAAACTTAGTGTTTTCTCCATTTAGATTCTAGTTTCTCTCTCTTACACATTTTTGAGCTTGTAAACTTCTTTATACTTAGGTTTTGAAAGTTTTTACTCCATCTAATAAAAAGTAGCATTCCTATCTCCATTTTTGGTCTCTATTTGCAATTTTAGTATGATGTTCATATTGTGATTATGTTTTGATAGATCCTTTTTTTATGTCCTAATATTGTAGATTATAGATGCAAAAAGTTCATTTAATGTAGGTTGCATGTTGTGTTTAGGTCTAAACCTTCATGCAAATCAATTTTGTACTGATATTCATGAGAGATTGGGAAGCCATTGCTATTTTTTTGAAGACTGTTTGTGGGTGAAATATCAAAGTCATTATTAAGTTGAGATCACATTAGATAGGTTTTCATTTCAGTCATATTCTCTATCCTTTTCCCCAGAAAATCACTTAGAATAGGATCCATCATTCGGAGAACCAACTCACTATGGAGATTCTCTTTTCACATAGATCACCCACATCTAAAAAGAGTTTCCATGTTTCAACAGATAGATTGATTTTTTGAAAATCTGACAAAGGGTCCATATCTATTTGTTAACAGTTTTTGGTACACCCAGTGGGACTTTGAAAATCAATTTCCGAGAAGTTTTTAATATTTTAAAGTTGTTGTTTGGTGTATGTAACAAGTTATTTAGCCTTTTGGAGGCCCATTTCAATATACTTGGTGACTCTGATTCTAATTTTACATGCAAACTTAGTCTAGCTTGTGCATGAGGAAAGTACAAACCAAATCAAGTGCTGCACCTTTTGAATATCAACAGTTGTGCCCACCATGAAGAAGAGGAAAAACAATAAAGAGGCTATTTGAAACACCTACGAGGTCAAAATAAACACCTCCTATTTTTATCTCTTTGGTTTTATCACCAGGAATCCCAGTTCCAATATCACAAGCACCGCCAATGGCAGCACCAAGATAATACCCGTTTGCACCTTTTAATGGAGGCAGTCCATTAGACATTGCTCAAAATGACGACATCCCAGTTGCAACCCTTAGAAGCCTGTCGTACTTCACCAGGGAGGATCACACAACACTGGTTGAAGATATTCATGATGTGGCTACCTTATGCTCAGTTCACAACATCACACAAGTGAACATCACATTAAGAATCTTGGTTGCATCACTCAACGGAAAAGCATTGTGATGGTTTAGAGGCCTCACAACTAATTCAATCGCGACAAGGGATGCATTAGGCAATGACTTGTACCAGTATTTTGTTGAGAAATCAGATCATGCATCTTTGTTGGAACAACTAAGCATGATCAAGAGGGTGCCACACAAACACTTAGCTGATTTCAACTACTGATTTTAGAGAACCTGAGACAAAATTCTTGCAACGGTAAAGCCTTTACTAGCTCATGCTTTTCTGTTTTACTTAAAATCCTTAAATAGTAAGATTTCAGTCATGACCCAATCTATGGGTGGGCATACACTTCCTAATGCTTATGACATCACCATTACAGCTGAAAATTGTCTAATTCAAGCCAGGGAAAAACCCCTAGACCTCCTATGCCTTTGTTTCTAAAATACAACCACTTATTCCTATTGCTTTACCCCCTTTAGTTGTTGTCTTGTCTGTACCAGTAATATGACAACATGCTAAAACACCCGAACCTACTGCTCTAGCCTAGTCCCAAGAGCTTCAAGAGATTAAAAGCATACTTAAGACCTTCAGGAATGACCTCATGAATATAAAGAAGAAAGTTGGCTAGGAGCACAAGCCTTACCAAGTCCTTTATTAGCATAACAAACCTTATAGGCCTACCTTTCAAAATGATTATCAAGGCCAAAGGAAGAGTTTTAACTCAAGACCATTCCAACCATACAACCCAAACATAACCAGTTCATCAAAGGAAATCATACCACAAAAAAATATTGCCCAGGATTACGATTGGTGTTATCCATACAATCAACCCCATAACCAATCAATGTGTGCTAATGGCATGAGAAATCATGACTTAATGGTCTAAAACAGCTATGTTGGTTTAGAACTTGTGTTGTAGATCAAAATCAAGAACAAAAAGATAAAATTGAGGTTTCCCTGCCAAACTAGCAAAGTTTCGAGTTCTATGGCATGAATGACCAAGATCAACAAAATTCTTCTGTTTCAACCAATACCAAATCAAAAAAGAGAGCTATGGATTTTAGGCAGCAAGCTGTAAAATCATAGCGGCAACCTACAAAGGATAAGAAACCTATTTCTTCATCAAATGTTAATGTTGTAGCACAACCTAAAGTGCAAATTCTGCAAAGAGGCCAAAAAATACCTAGCAAGGAGCAGTCAAAGATGCATTTGCAGCCTTTGCAGAAGCAAAATTATGTTGCTATCACAAAGAACCAACATAAGGTAAATCCCACTTCTTTAAATATTGTTGAACACCTCAGAAAGGCTATTGTCAGCATGCCCATATTAAATGCTTTGCACATCCTAGGTCAGAAAGGTTCGCTATAGGATGCTTTAGCTGAGTTGTCTATTTTTTATGATACTATTCAAGGAGCTGCTAAGGTTGTGCTTGCAAATGATCTGGAAATTAAAAATGAGTAGAAAACTAAAGAGGTAAATCCTCCCCTATTTTATTTAAGTCTGATTATTGGTGACAAGATAGTACACAATTGTATGGTTGATTCTAGTGCTAGTAGCTCAATTATGCCTAAGAGTTTAGCCGATAAGCTAGGTCTTGTCTATGAGCCTAACTCCCATAAGGGCGTAGTTCAGTTAGATGGGTCTACTGTTAAAAATGCCGGTATAATTAAGAACTTGGCACTTACCTTGCATGCATCCCCAAGTTTTTCTATTCATCAGGATATACATGTGATTGATTTGCCACTGCACTTTTCCATTTGCCTCTCGAGGGATTTTACAACCAAGTTGGGTGGGTTTTTGTCCTCTAAATTGGTCTTATTTATTTTTTAGAACAAGGTATGGTACAAAAGTAACTATAAAGTCTAAGCCTCTAGTCAAAGACCATATCAAACCATATTCCCTGAATCCTATAAATGCTAATCTCTACACTTCCCTTGTATTGGAGGAACAAACCATGACTTCAGATTGCAACACGCCTATAGAAAATATGAATCTAGATGAATGGGTAGCCGAAGATCACGGGGTTGATCCTTTTCAGTACACAAATGAGATAGGATTAGGAGTCTATATGATTTGTGAACCTGATTTTGATATGCCTAATCTCTACAAAGAGGAGGAATAGTCTGCAGAAGCAAAATATAAGATTTGGAAGCTTTACTTTGATGGTTCAAGAAGTAGTATAGGTGCTAGAGGTGGAGCTATGTTGATTTCACAAAAGGGAGATAAATATTTTTCAGCTTGCAGATTTGCTTTCAGCTGTTCAAACAATACAACTAAATATGAAGTGTTAGTGCATGGCCTAAAATGGGCTCGAAAGAGAGGTATCAAACGATTACAAGTTTATGGTGATTTAGAGCTAATAGTAAACCAGGTTAGAAATCTAAATTTTGCAAAAAGTGACTTGCTTAAGAAATATAAGCATCATGTATCAGATTTAATGGAAGATTTTGATGCTTTTAATATTGTTTCAGTTCCTAGAAATGAAAATAAGCATGCAAATAGGGTCACTGCCATAGGAGCTCAGTTTGATATTCGAAATGAAATTCACAAAGTAGAGGCACGTCAATATGTAAAAATAATAGTCAGACCTTCCGTGCTTGACAATAATGTGAGTTGGCAAGTTTTTGATAACGATGAGAAAATTGTAAATTTTTTAATTGTTGAAGCTGAGTTTGCAAATGAAAACCAACAAAAGTGGTAGCAACATTATGACAACCAGATTGAGTAGTTGAAGACAAAAAAGTTGCCAAATGGATTGGTGACCTTGGAATCTGTGTTCAATTTAGATGACCAAGTGTGGAAAGACAAGTGCAGCTTGACTGTTAAAGAACACTATGAGGCCATTAAAATATTTAAAGGAAAGCTTCTCAAGCTGGGAAAGGTTTGTAATAAAGAGGAACAACAAGAATTTGTTCTGTTATGTCAAAAATTTAGTGATGTTTTTGCTTGGGAGTACAAGGATTTGAAAGGTTTTGATTTAGAACTAGCCCAACATACTATCGAATTAGAACCTGGTGCAAAACTAGTAAGGTAGAAATAGAGACCTCTTAATCCCAAATTAGAACACCTTATGAAGGTTGTACTGAATAAGTTATTCAAGAGTGGTATTATCTTTCCTATCAAGCATACTTCTTGGGTGTCAAACTTAGTTCCAATTAGGAAGAAAAGTGAGGAAATCAGATTGTGTGTCGATTTCTGAGATTTAAATAAAGCGTCACTGAAAGACCACTACCCACTCCCTTCCATGCAACAAATTCTGCAAGTAATTTCTAGTTCTAACAAATTTTCTTTGCTAGATGGTTACTCAGGTTACAACCAGATTCTGCTAAAACAAGACAATCAATTCAAGACAACATTCATAACTAAGTGGGGCATGATGGCTTACAAAAAGACGCCTTTTGGCTTATCCAATGCTAGAGAAACTTTTCAGTGAGTGATGGACATGGCCTTTCACGACCTTATGAATAAGTTCATTCTGGTATATTTAGATGACATTATTATTTTTTCCAAAAATGCTAACAAACATCTTGATCATTTAGAGCATATTTTTTAGAGATGCAGAGAGTTTGAAGTGTCTCTCAACCTGAGGAAGTGTATATTTTCTGTACATGAAGGTAAACTCCTTGGACACATTGTCTCATAGCAAGGTATTTCTATAGACTCTAAAAGAGTCTTTGCAATTCTTAAATTGCCATTAATTACGAACTCACAAGAAAGGCTTGCAAAGCTTTCTTAGAAGAATAAATTTTGTGAGAAGGTTAAAAAATATTGCAGCCTTGATGCAACCTCTCACTTCTATGCTTAAAAAGAATACGTCTTTTAGCTAGACCAAGGAGGGTAAGAGAAGTTTTGAGGGTATGTGTAGGATCATCATGGAAAAAATGGGACTTTAAGTGGCAAAAATTTTAGAAAAAACTGAGTTAGGAAACTTGACATAAAAATTTGAATAAGTTATCTATATTATTTCAAAAATATGTAAGAATAGAATCTATAGAAAATTGAATGTAGTTTCTAAACTATTAGGTTTATTTAAAAAAAATAAAAATGTATTTGGTGAAAATTTGAAATTTCAATGCAGTAGTACTTAAATTTCAAGGAAAAAATAAGAAGTAGGTGTCTGTCTAACCACCCTAACCACAATAAAATGATAATATTTTAGATATAAGTAGAGGACTCATGTCCTAATATGATGCATTTTTTTTGTAATTTTTTTCCAAGTAAATAATTAATTATGATTTTTTTATTACAACTTTTAAAAATATAAAAACTCATATGTCTGACCACCTTAACTTGGTCAAAACTTCATGAAATTCATTTTTTTTATAAATCCTATAGTATATGAAGCATAGAATGTGACACATGTTTTGGATTCAAAAAATGTGATACCATTTGAAAGCTATAGATGTTTTTCAATCAACCTATCAATCAAGACTTTAGTTGTAATTCAAATAGAAAATGAATAATAATTACTTATTAAATTCAAAGTAAGGCATCATTTATATTGGTGGAAAGCTAAGAATCTCCTTTAAAAACCCTTTTCGTTTCATCAATTTTGGGTAAGAAAAAAGTCATCAGCCACATACCCTACACATACCGATCATATCGCCACTTTTTGGCCCATCATGATCCTGCACATACCCTTGAGTAGATTAAAGAAGCCCTAGTTGCTGCCCCTACCCTCATTAATCCAAAGTATGAAAGATATTTCATTCTTTATGCATTTGGAGGAATTGATATTGTTTCTACTATGCTTTTCCAATAGAACGATGAAGGTTTGGAACAACCTGTAGCATTTTTTAGCCAGGTACTACATGATCATGAGGTGGAGTACTCTTTTGTCGAGAAGCATGTTTTTTCTATTGTAAGAAGCCTAAAAAAGTTCAAGCATATGCTATTAAATAGAAAAATTCACTTACTGGTTGCTTATTCAACTGTTAAGGATTTCTTACTTAACAAAGATATTAATGATAAATGTGCTGGTTGGATAACTAAAGTGATGGAATTTGACATTGATATTAAGGTAACTAAACTTGTTAGAGCCAAGGGTTTGTGTGAACAGATTGTAGGAAATGAGGACAACAATTTAGAAGAAGCTGAAAATGTTGATAGAGTGCTAAACAATGATGATGCAGTTGATGTTCTAGTTTCTTCTACTTGGTTACAACAAATGATGCACTATTTACAAACTAGTGAGTCCCCTGAAGGCTTAGACAGAGCAAAAATAAGGTATTATAGATTACAAGCTATTCCTTTTGCAATTATTGATGGAATTCTTTATAGGAGAGACTTTCAAGACCTATTTTGTTAAGGTGCATTTAGCCTAATCAAGTTGATAAGCTTTTAGCAAAATTTCATGATGGGCCTTCAGGAGGCCACTTTGTTGCAAGAACAACAACCCTAAAAATTATGCTGGCTGGTTATTACTGGCCAGATCTATTTAAATATGTTATTACTTGGGTCTAAAGATGTGGAAAATGTGATTTATTTTTTGAAAAATAGAGGCTTGCAGCGGTGCCCTTGCACCCTATTCACGTGGAGCAACCATTTGCCAAGTGGGGTTTAGACTTCATTGGACCTATCAATCCACCTTCAAGTGCGGGTCATAAGTGGATCCTTATTACAACAGATTACTTTACTAAGTGGATCGAAGCTATTGCTTTGAAAGAAGCAAATGAGACTTTTGTGCTTAATTTTTATCAAGACTCAGTGTCAAGATTTGGTACTCCAGATTCAATAATCTCTGATAATGGTTTGGATTTTATTAGTTTAAAGATTTCTCATTGGTCAGTTAGGAATAACATTTATTTGAAAATGTCCTCTAATTATTATCTATAGGGAAATGGTCAGGCAAAATCTACAAATAAAAGTATGATTCGAATAATCAAGAAGATAATTGACGGCAATCAACGGACATGGAATGAAAAGTTGAAGTTAGCTCTTTGGGCTGATAGGGTGACTCATAAAAGGGCCACTGGTTGTTCTCCTTATGTACTTGCTTATGTAAATGAGGCTAAGTTATGTATGTTTCTATTGAATTTCCTACTTTGAGCTTCGTGAAGGAGCTGGAATTGTTGAATGAACAACCTCTTGAAGTAAGATTTGCACAATTGATATAGCTTGAGGAAACTAGAAAGGAAGCTTTCAGGTAGCTTGAAATACATCAAGCTCAGATGAAGAGCTCTTTTGATAAAAGGGAAAGACAATGAGAATTCATTATTGGTGATTTGATCTTCAAGTTGAATGAATATAAGAGCAGACCTAGATGACATTCCAGATTTGATGCAATTTGGGATGGGTCTTATGTGATCATGGAGTGTAAAGAACACAACACTTTCCAACTTTCTAAGTTGACTGGAGAGGTGTTGTCTATCCCAGTTAATGGGATCCACCTCAAGAATTTCCTTTGAGATAAGTTCTATCTTGTAAATAGGTAGAGGAATTGTTGCAAATAAGTGCGTTACACACATTTATTTTTTGTAGTTTCCTTTCCCTAAGTGATGTTGTGCATGTTCTATTGGCCATTAGGGCCTGTTAGTTTTCTTTTTGCATTGTTTTGTTTTGTTTTGTTGTTGTTTGGAGTGTTCTTGTTCAAAGTTCTGAGTTTCATGAAGGCACAGATTTGACTCTGTGCCCAATGGAGTTTTCAAAGGCAACTGATCAATGCTTAGCGGGCAAGCATTTAGCAGAAATCACCAAATTGTTACCAATTTTTCACTACAACTCAATTGGTGGAGCTGATTAAATATTGTTAGATTCTAAAGTGAAAGAATAGTATTTGTGCATTTTCTTAGGTGCTCTTTGCATTGCATTTATCAAGTATCAAGTGACATATGTGCATTGTTTTGAGAAAATTGAGTTTCATAAGTATTGCTCAATTTTTTACAAAATCAAATGGAGTACAAAACTGAGCATACAAATGATAAAACATTTTTTCTTTCAGTTATTTCAAAAGTTATTCATATTACATGTTTCATTTGATTGCAAGAATACAAATGATGGTACAATTTTGCATTTCAATGCATTTCTTTCATAATGGAAATGAAAGAAGAAATTTAAATATCCACACAAGCCATGGTTTTAGCCAGTTCCATTCATTACAAGAAAGGAAATATACAATTGAAAGAGAGAACCAAATAACATGGGACATATCCATCATTTCTTGAGTTGATCTTTGGTCAAGACACCTCATAGTTTTCTCCATCCTGCTTCCACTCCTGAATGTACCTATAGAAGATTGAGAGGGGTGTCAATTAAGAGCTCAGAATATGAAGTATACTACATGCCATTCTAACATAGATATATTTCAATCCTTGGAATGCATAGAATCAACTAAAGGAAAGAAGAAAAAAATGAACTGAAAAGGGAAATATCATCATCATATATTGTTTTTATGCTAATGTCATTTTTTTTCTTGTGCAGGTATAGGAAAATTCATTTAGCTGATTGTCTTATGAAGACCAAGCATGCGGAGAAAAACAGGCTCTCACAAGGGTAGAGCTCGACATGTTGTGCTTTAAAGTTACAAGTGGGCTCAGAAGGAATGTACAATTATCATGATCTTCTAAGCTATACAAATAAAGGAGTAATGAAATTTATCATGCATTCATAATAGTCAAATCAAAGCATGAAATAAAAATTACAAATGCTCAATAAACTTGATGAACTTGTTTCAGCTGAAAACTATCATGTTTATTCTGGAAAGATTTGATATTGCTGCCATATTATATTTTTGTTGCTTTAAGTCTGTTCACATTGAATGCCATTTCATATTATTCTATTTTGGAGCAGCAGTTCTCTATCTCTAAACAATGATAGTGAACATGCATACATAATGCCTCATCAATAGAACACTGTTCAATAAAGTAAGCATGTGCAAGTTTCAGATTTTCTTTTGAAAAAAAGAGTAAGTGCATAAAATAGTTTTTACACAATGGAGCATAAAAATGTATGAAAATATTTTCATATTTTCAAGCATCAGGTAATCCACTGTGGCATTAATTAGAGTAAACCATTCAAGTAAGATATCATTAATCAACATGTATTCCAAATGGAGGTTGTGCATCATTGTCTTTGAAATGGAAGCAATTATAAGTACATTGTTTAGAGGGTTGTTTTCATCATTCAAAGTATACTTTCAAAGAGTATTTTGCATGAGGTCAAAGCAAATAGACATGAACAAGTTGGGTAAGAATTTGAGTATATAAAGATATTTCTATTATGGATAGAGTTTTACCAAGCATGAATGAGCTTTAAAGGAGCAATATGAAATGACATGAGAGTCACAATATTGTATGATAGAAAGTAAACAAATAATCTATATATTCAAATCAAAATAATTTCTTTGTGCAAGATGGTGTCTTTTAAAGAAAAGTATGCTCCATATACTAAAGCTTTTCAGCAATAAATGAAGGATACAAGGACTTGTATAAAGTGCAGATTTTTATGATTTGGCCAACATGTGAGTTTTGGCCCTATGAACCATCAGTCCTACAATGAAGAACGAAATGGAGATGCAAATGTTTTGCTCGATTTACAAAGTAAGTAATAATCCTTTTACAACAGTAAGCTTGTGAAAGATTTTGTCTGACAAAGAAGTAAAAATGAAGCAAAATCACAAGCATCCATTTTCAGAAATGAAGAAGTCTCAATGCCAAATGTTGAGGTTTTATTAAAAATATAGATTTACCATGATTTTAGCATACCCATGAAGGGGTTTGATTTTAAAATGCAAATGTCTTTCATTTTCCATAATACCCACATTGGGGTTTTGAAATTTAAATGAAGATAGCATGATTTTAGTTTACCCACATGGGGTTTTCTACAGGAACAACAATATAAATGTCTTCTTTCAAAATCAAGAGATACCCATGTGAGGGTTTTACAGGAAAATATAAGAATACACACTATACTCTATTGGGTCTAGCCCAGAAAATTACAAAGCACCCATTTTTGTGCATGAGTGGCCGCGGCTAGAGGGAGAGATTTATAAATTCATATTTTCATTTTTGAAGTAGAAAAAATCTTAAGTACACATGCTACAACTAGAACCTAAAGAGAGATAAGTGGATCCATACAAATTTATGAGTAAATGTTTTGAAAGCATACAATCATGGAGCGACCTATATGTGTCCATGAGTTTATAAATGAAAGTGACATTTTTGTAGAGATATAAAGCTTTCCTAAGTTTATATTTTGCAGAAAGGATGCTAAAAAATAATGCCAAGGAAAAGCAATGGAACAATAGCTTACCATGTGCATAGTGGAGGAGTGAAATGGCATGGCTTGCTCTTAAGAGCCCTCAAACACAAAGCTCAAACTCTCCCAATGGCGGTCGAGAACATAAAAGGAAAAAAAAAGGGAGATACAGAGCCAGAATGCATCAGAAATTGTATGAGTGGCTATGGCAAGGGCCAAGAAATGTGTGAAGAAACAAAGCAAAGAGTTCCTGAGAACCCATAGGGAACTCACAAGAGATTCTTACCATCAGAGGACATGTAGATTTGACAGAGGTAATGGCAATGGAGCTCAAACCTCCTTAGAAATCACTGAAACCCTAGCATGGTGGTGGCACATTAATTTTCTCAAGAGAGCTTTCTTTCAAAGTGGCAAAGTGTGAAATGATTGAATTTTAGGGTTTGAGTTTGTTTTATCTCTTGCTAAGAAATAATGCCAAGGAAAAGCAATGGAACAATAGCTTACCATGTGTGCAATGGAGGAGTGAAATGATGCAAATAGCTCTTAAGAGCCCTCAAACACAAAGCTCAGACTTTCCCAATGGCGACTGAGAACATAGAAGCAAAGAAAAGGGAGATACAGAAGCATAATGCATTATAAATTGTATGAGTGGTCGCGGCCAAGGCCAAGAAATCTATGTAAAAACAAAGCAAAGAGTTCCTGAGAACCCACAGGGAACTCACAAGAGATTATTACCATCAGAGGACATGGAGATTCAATAGAGCAGTGGCAATGGAGCTCAAACCTCCTTTCAAATCACTGAAAGCATAGCATGGTGGCAATACATTCTTTTTCTCAACAGATCTTTCTTTCAAAGTGGTAAGGTGCGAAATGATTGGATTTTAGGGTTTGAGTTGGTTTTGTCACTTGCCCTAATTTGAGTTTAGGTTGAGCATTATGAATTAGGTTAGTGCCCTTAATTTTTCCATTTGACAATAGATGAGTGGAGAAATTTGAACTTAGGAGTTCCTATTCTGCATTTTAAGACCAAATTTAAGTTAATACTTTTGGTGGCCAAATTTCATGCCTAGGTCGAGCCTCTTGGGAAAATTCATAAGACTTCATAAGTCTTAATGATTTTAGGTCTTGATTTATACCTAAGGCATTTGATTTAAATGTCAATACTTATGTCTATGCCTTAGTTTTAAATAAAGAGTGATTAAATGTCTTAGGGGTTTAATTTTTAATTGATTTTGAAGAAATCAATTAAATTATCATGGATAGGTGATTGCTTTATTTTTATGATTTTTTAAGAAAATCAATATTGTAAATGGAGAAATAAGTTTATTATTGTTTTTCAAAATATTTCCAAAATATTTAATTGCAAAAAATAGTCTAGTTGTGAGAATATTAAGTCTGCAAGCTATGTAAAGCAAGAATAAAGCAATATCTTATAAATTGTTTTAATTATTTGCTATTTTTAGCATATTTTTCATGATCTTTCTTCTTGGTCAGATTTGGGTTTCATGTTGAAGAGATAAGGTGCTTTTTTTCTTCTTCTTTTAAAGCAAGAAAAACTCAATTTTTGGAAGCTTTTGGGGTTGACATCATAAAAGTGATGGTTTTTCACTTTTATGCCATATTTTGGAGTAGTTTTGAAGGCTTTTTTCCAAGCTTTCTTCTTGAGCTTGGATTAGGGTTTTGGAGATATATCTTGAAGAAAACTTAGTGTTTTCTTAGTTCAAATTATAGTTTCTTCTTCTTACATTTTTTTGAGCTTGTAAACTTCGTTGTACTCAGGTTTTGAGAGTTTTCACTCCTTCATCTAATAAAAAACAACATTCCTATCTCCATTTTTGGTCTATATTTGTAGTTTTAGTATGATGTTCATATTGTGATTTTGTTTTGACAGATCCTTTTTTTATGTCCTAATATTGTAGATTATAGATGCAAAAAGTTCATTTAATGTAGGTTGCATGCTGTGTTTAGGTCTAAACCTTCATGTGAATCAATTTTGTACTGATGTTCATGAGAGATTGTGAAGTCATTGCTATTTTTCTAAAGACTGTTTGTGGGTAAAATATCAAAGTCATTATTAAGTTGAGATCACATTAGATAGGTTTTCATTTCAGTCATATTCTCTATCCTTTTTCCTAGAAAATCACTTAGAATAGGATCCATCATTCAAAGAACCAACTCACTCTGGAGATTCTCTTTTCACATAGATCACCCACATCTGAAAAGAGTTTCCATGTTTCAACAAATCGTTTGATTTTTTGCAAATTTGACAAAGGGCACATATCTGATTGTTAATAGTAACCATGAGTCGTCGGTGGTGAAAAAAGGAAAGTGGCTTAGCACAAGGCATTAGCTTGAATCCTCAAAGAGTACTTGTAGGCCACCAAATTCAATTCCACCATCCAAACCTCAAAGCACGAAATCTGCAAAATGGAATACACAACGAACAAACAAACTAAAAATGACAATGCTGCACAAACAAAGGCATGTCTTTGTTGCATATAGAGTGCCCTTGCAGGCCACCAACAAAAGGAGAATACACTGCAATCAATAGGGATTAGATTCAAAGAAAACCAAGCACTTTTCACATCCTCCAATAATGTGCAGGGTTGACTTGCAAACAAAGATGGGGTGAGATTTATTTCCTGAACAATGAGTAGATATTAAATGCTAATCCAAATTGCCTCCACTAAAAGACCATTTACACAACTAGACAAAGAACTCCAAATGGACTGCAAAGGGAGCACAAGAGGCTGTGCAACTACAAAAACCAAAATGGTACCCATAATGGGTAGATGGGAAGAGGGTTGAAAGGCCCTTTGCTATTTTTTTTTCAAATTTTTACAACTTTTCCACACAAAAATAGATTAGTAAAATCTCCTAATTGTAAAAATAAAATAAAAAATTGAACCTTGAAATGGCTGAGTGCTTGATTATGCTTAAAAAAAGAAGCTTTTCACTTGCATGGCTTTGATACCATGAAAGAATGTTAGCCAAGATCTGCAAATGAAAGACAAACTTCTACAAAGCATGAGCACACAAAGCCAAATTGATATTCAAGAGATTAATTCAAGAGTACAATGAACCTTGCTTAAATAGGCAAGAAGAAGGAAATCAAGATCCACCAAAAGTGAATAGGATAGGAGTTCAAACACAAAGAAAGGGTGAGACTCCTAACCAACCAAGAAGATAGCAAGATGTGTCAAGGACCATTTCCTTGACACCTACGGAAAAGACACCTAATTAGAAGCACACCTAAGTAGGCTTAAGAAGCCATGTGTACACCAACACAATTGCTAGTGATATCTTTGATGCATAAACAATAATTTTATTTCAAGTTATTTAATATTTGAGTCAATGCTAGGGTTGATAGTGTTATTATTCAAATAATAAGTGTTTGTGGAAGGTTAAGAATCATATTTGTATTATCTTGTTGTCTCAAGTGGGATATTATAGTGGTATCAAAGCTAGTGATCTTGCCATCCTATGTATCTAGAGTTCAAATTTGCATGTTTTAGTTTTTTGTAGCACAATGATTCTAAAAACTAGATATAACTTGAGGGAGATTAGGGAATAAAAGATATTTCTAGAGAGTTCAAAGAATAAATTATTCATTACAAAATCTATTAAAAAACATAAAAATATGGCAAAAAGAGAGGATAAGGAACGTAGATGGCAACTTGAGCGTTGAGTTGAAAGAAAGTTTGATTTGATTATCTTGGAAGTTGAGTAAAGTCCATTGGAGTGGAGATGTAACTCATGAGGGCTATGAGACCACAATGAC
>VDFB02128519.1:12106730-12117615 GCA_007258455.2 Sequoia sempervirens | reverse complement strand
ATTCCCCAAATTAGCTGAAATTGTACCATTTCAAGGGGTACAATTTATGTCATTATTGGGTAATGAAAGCGATTAGTAAGTTCAAATAAAAATACCATGAATTTCTACCCTCCTATCTCATGAGTGTAAAAGGTGATAAGCAACAAAAGCTCCCTTAGTAAGTGTTTGACATTAACATCACAGTGCATTCATAGTCAAACAATCATGTTGATGATGTTGTTCAGGAAGAAGTTGGAGAAAATTCAATGCAATGCCCTGTTGTTGGGGGTGACGATCAAAAAAGACCTTTCTTAAAATTGCTTTTGGTATCTATGATGCATTGCATATTGCCTCTAAAATAGGTAGTATAATATATATTTTGAACTAGGATGATGGGGAAAAATGTAATACTCTAAAGATTTCCAGCCATCTTTAGTACAAATTTTGTTGGTTATCATATGTTTTAGAAATTTTGGAATGGTTGGATGGGGCATGTAGTAGGAAATCGGGAACATTACGGCCAGCCATCTTTGATATTATGTCAAAATTATTTGACATTTTTGTAAGTAAAACTCTATCTATATTAATATAATATATAGGCTTATAGCCTTTTGATTAAAAAAATAGCATAGGCGATTCACTTTGTTTGTGTTAATAGTAACATTTATAGTAATCAAAACACATATTTATCTATATGAATTATTGTTTATTTGTGGATATTTAAAAAAAAAAAAAAAGCATGTCTTTCACGTCACCTATATATCTCAAAGTAAATATTTGTCCCCAAGCTTGTTATTTATTGTAAATTGAATATATAGGAGAATCAAACTTAGTACATTTCCTAAAGTTTTAACTATAACAAGATATGCATGTAAATAGGTTATAAATATTTATTAATAGAAACATATGAAATTCTTATTTTAAAAAATGTTTTGAAGTAAAAATAAGGGGGTTTTATTATACAAATTTGTAGTGGAATAATAATTTTATGAAAAAAAATCATTCTATAAAATATGAAGTTTAAAATGGCATTTAAATTATTACAAAAATGTATATAATTTTATATACAATTTCAATGATAGGAAATTTGAATGGTGAAAAATTAATTTTCAATGTATTTTATGTAATTTTGTACTTTATTTGGGACAATCATTTAATGTATTTATATAAGTTCAAATTATGACACATTTTTATGTATAGTTGGGCCTACGTATCTGCCCTTACTTGCACCTAGTCCTATGCTTAGTGTTTATCTCTATGATTATGTACAATAATCTTAAGTCAATTGATTTATCCATCTAATTTTATCATTATTTCAATCATATTGGACATAGATCCAACGTGACTATCTAACTTAAGCTAACTATTTTCATCTTACATTAACTTTATACAAATCTTCACACAAATATTTATAGTTTAACCTAAAAATGTTCATCATAAGAAAAATTAAATTTTATCTCAAAAGTATTTGATCATAATGTACCATTTTAAAACTTTAAAATGGTTCATGATAAGAAAAAATTAAATTGTATCTCAAAAGTGTTTGGTCATAATGTACCATTTTAAAACTTTAATTATATCTATAAATGAAATATCAAAATAATTTGAATCTAATATAAAACAAACTCACACATGAGTTGTATTAAATATTTGAATATTTTATTTCTATTGGTGTTTGTAGTAGCACTCAATAAATGGTTGTTAACAACTTCCAACTATTATGAGAAATATCTATTCACCTAGTTTTACAAGTTTGTTCTTTCTATTAATATATTATTATTGACTTCTTTCAAATCAACATATCTATAGTTGTAGACATTTTTTGTTGAAACACTTTCTTCCATTTCACATTTTATGTATTTAAAAATCCTCATCATAAATTTATATTTAATATTCATATTATACAACTACAAATCAAAAAAATTAAAAATTAAAAAAAAAATCATTAAATTCCTCAAAATTTAGGCTTCATTGTTTATTTTAATTAAACTCACACAAAAAAATAACCATATTCTTGTGAACCACTACTCATGAAACATCAGTCAATGAGTTTGACACAATTTGACATGCTATGGAAAATATCTCCTAGTTATCAATTGATGAGCTAAAGGGGGCTCTATAATGAATGGCTCATAAGGCACAACACTTGTTGAAGGTTTTGCAAATGGGATTCCAAAATAAGTGGGCTTAACCTTGGGGAAAACTCTCTAGTTTAGCATGATTGAGCTAGAGTAGTCCTAGGATGGGTGACCTCCCGAAAGGCTCAATGCTTCACCTATGTGAGCATCACCTATATGCAATGAGTGTTAATGAGCTAGAGTAGTACTGGATGGGTGACCTCCCCGGAAGGCCCAATGCTTCACCTCTATGGCTACAACCTAGATGCAATTGAGGGCAACGACCCACCACACGGCTAGGAGGCCTCTGCAAACCAACCCAGCATGGATCACCGGGAGTTTGATCATAAAATCCATACTACGTAACCTTTAGCTAGCAATATCACAATGATATTCTTTTTCTACTCACAATTTTTGCTTCTTTAAAATATCACATTTAATATTTATAAATTCACGCATTTTAAAATATCATATTTTATATTTATAAGTTGTGATGTTGTTATATGTTTGGCATGTTACATGTGCATTCCTAACAATTTAATATTTATATGTGCAGTGAGTTTTATAGTTTAAATTAAAGCTCAAAATTTGAATTTGAATTGCATTGAGAAATTTAGTAATGGTACAATGTAACGGTCATTGTATTTACTTGTCAGAGTATGAGAACATATCAGTGAAAAGAAATAATATTTAAAAAGAAATGAAAGAATTGGGAGTAATTAATGAACAAAATTATTCAAAATCTAAAATAGTTTTAGTTTATTGTTAGATAAATGTATATAGCTGGCTATATAAAGAATCTATTTAATCTAGAAATATTTCCAAATATTCCAAACATTCAAACTGTTTTTACAGGCATTTTACTAAACATGTATACAAATCTTTTACTCATCAAAATGAGCTCTAAATAACCCAGAACTACAAAATCTTAAATTTATAATCGAGCGAGCTCCTTGATATTGATAGGAGAGGCATCAGATAGAGACCCATTATATGCCTTTGTGGCCACAATAATGTTCACAGCTTCTGTTGGATGGAAGGAGTCCCAGAACACATATTGGCTTCTCTCAGGACAGGGATACAATCCAGGTAGACAACTAATCCGCCCAATGTTTCTTCCTATTCCACAGCAACCTTGATTTGTCACACTAAAACCTGCACCAACATTACAAAACAAATTGCAATCAATCACGCTACTAAAACATCTTCACTCTCCTCGTCCTATTCCACGATCCAAAACTCTTTTCATCTTATTTCATGATTCGAGATATCAATTGAAAAATATACACAATAAAATCAAAAACTATCATACATCTACTTATGTTTTTCAATCTATGTTTTGGATCACTCTCCTCTTCCTACTAAATGATCCAAAACTCTTAAAAACATGGAATTTCCACAGTCCATGACAATATTGTAATAAAATTTCTGGATTAAAACTGTATTGCAATTTTACATCAACGTTTCAGATCATACTCTTCTCTCTATCTGCATTGCATCCTGATGATGGATCATAGAGTATGATCCTAAATGTTAATATAAAAATTGCAACACAGTTTTAATCCAGAAATCTTAGTACAAGATCTGAAACTCTCCTCTTCTTACTTAATGATTTGAAACATTGAGTAAAAAATTTACACAGTTAAAACCAAAAACTACCATACATCTATTTTACTGACTGGAAAACTCATACCAACTATTATCATTAACTGTTTGACCATTGAATTATTAAATGTTTAAATAAAGCAGCTACTTACCATAAGAAGTGGGATTGCTGATTATGTCTGTAACTGAACTGTAAGCGTCCCCATACACAAAATGTGCCCCTGGAAGATTGACTTCCATGATCCTCAAAAGATACTTAAGTTTTGAGTTAAAGAGTGAAACTTCTTGGTTTACTCTATCAACACAAGTAGAACCTAATGCTAATTGGCTTGGAAGGCATCCCAATGGACCTACTGCTGATACTGCAAACTTGCGTGCTCCCAAGTTGTATAGCTTCTGCACATACATATCCTATCTCTTAATCAACACAGTTTTCTAATAACTAGTCTAAGAAAATATCACCATACATTCATGGAGGCCCCCAAATATGAGTTCAGAAACCCACCACTAACTGTTGCGAAAAATGAGATATGAGGAGGTCACTGTAGGTCTCCGAAGTATATGTTCTGCTGCTTGAATAGAAGCCAGGAACAAGATAATTATTTATATAATCGTTGCTACCGAATGTGATTGCAAACATAGATTTTGACAAATACTCTGCCACCCCTTCTGCACTCCCCAACTGTGAGGTTATGTCTTTCAGTGTGTTCCCAAAATTGGCAATCTGCTCATTGAATGTTACTCGTCCAAGCTGTGCATCAAATCAATATCAGAGAAGAAGCATCTAAACTCAACCTTTGGCTTAATGGCTATGCTTGGCAAAATGAACTTACAAGATTTCTTCCAGTTTCATCCAAAATGCCTGCTGCCCCTGAAGCATAATTTACTCCATTCATCACAGCCGCACCTTTTGTAGATGCATCGGCATATGGAGGAATCAAAGGTAACCCTAGCAGCTTAGCTGCAAGTAACATACAGTGAAATCTGAAACATCATCATACAAATTCTAAAATATATACGGTTAAATTTAGACCTACAAAACCCTAAAAGTCGGAGCTTTAGCTGATAGAGGAAAAGAAATTACAGTAAAAGTCCAAACCTAAAACATCAACTGTGGTCATGCCATTACAAAACCTTCCTGTGGGGCGGCCTTCTTCAAAATCTATACCGTATGGAAAAAAGTTGGCTTTGGCAAGACTTGTTATGTAATTGTTATTGCCATTGTCTGTAAGTGAATCTCCAAAGATAAACAAGGCAGGAACTTGGGGTTGCTCCCCATGTACTCCAACGATAAGAAATAAGTAAGTGACCAATATTGCTGCTGTTTTGCAACTCAAATGCATACCCATTGCCGGCATACCTGAAGTTTATGACCAGCAGTGAAGAAACAGATTTCAAATTAGCCTTTGATCTTCCAGAGATGATACTCAGAAATCCCATTTTGAACAAGGCATAGACAAGGGCATTTAAACATGGGTAACCAATTGCTATTCAATGTGACCAACTAACTTGCAGCCTTGGGAAATCCATTGCCGGTTTCTGTGTGCAATCTGCCGAAGCCATCTGTGTAATATGTTCTTGAAAGTTGTAACAGTGCAGAGTTGATTTTCTCAAGCTGCTCAACGATCAACAAGTCATTACATTGTGAGCAGATCGGGCATCTTCTTCTTTAATACTGAATCTGGTAGTTGTTTTCTTTAATAGTTAGAAAGCCACTGACATAAACTCAAGTCAACACATTCATAGCTGCGCCCAGACGTCTCGGTTTTCCAAGTTTATATGAGGATGCCGAGATACAACTAACAATGGCACCTTAGTGTTGTGGAAGGTCAATTAGGGAGAGTTTTTGGTTTTTTTTTTGCAAATCATAGACGTGTCCTTATTTGAGTTTCCCAAACTCAATTTGTCTACCAGCGATTGAAAAATTGGTTTCCACTCCTTCAAACTCTTCCTCGTTGGTATTGACCTTTCGGTCCTCCTATTTGACGAGCTGCAACCTAAAAATAAGGTTTTGACAAGGGTTTTAGAGTATGTTTATTAAAATTAAAATTACGGCCAAGATCTTAATAATGAGCACACTTAGATTTTAATGCCTTAGATTTTAACGTTATGCCATCCTTTACCCCACGTAATTAAGTATATATTAACATAATTAATATAATGTAAATTTTACATTTTATATATTAAAAAAGAAATTATAAATATGTAATTATATTATTTATTATTATTATATATTATTTTCTTTAACAAAACTATTAATTATATATATATATTATTTATTAGCCACACGAGAATGCTTACAGTCCACAAAGTTACGTTATTGTCTTGCTATTCTATCTTTTGTGAATTTTGCAAACTGTCTTAAGTAATAAAAAATGAGTAGCAAGTGGCTGACAAGCGGAGGTGCCATAGGACAGATTCATAAAACGTGGAGATTGGAGGATATGTGCTATGCATGCAAAAATAAATTAGCAGATATTTTTAATTAAAACGACTTGGCTCCATTTCGGTTGACATTGGTGATGCAATCTGCAAAAGCAGTCGGTCTTGTATTTGTAACTTATTATCACAGAGCTTAAGTATTTCCTTTTCTGGATTAGGATAAATTTATACCTTGAGAACATAATATCGGTTGGCTTTGACACAAATGTGGTTGGCTTTGACACAAATGTGACTTTATTTCGACTCCGATGTGGTAAAGATATGCGGCATACCCTGTCACAGTGGCCATTCTTATAGATGCACATCAACTGGTAGTGCTCAGGAGTGGGAGAAATTGGCATTTTGTAGATAAATTTGGGTTTCCCTGACACAATTTGGGTCCTTGCCGTCTGCCATAGCGGCTAGCTTTATGGTAAGTGTTTTATTTGCAGATAAGTTACAGTACTTCGAAATAGATGGATGATGGAACTTGCCATGGTGACTGGTCTTATGGTTTTTGGAGTATTGTGTGGTTTTGGAGTAAATTAATTTTGAAAAGCTCCTCGTCCTTCTCACGGCTGCGGTTGGAGAACTTGTACCCCTCGTACTTCTCACCTTTGCCAATAGCACAGCCCGTCCAAGAGAGAAGATATTTACAGGCTCAGGCAATGCCTCTACAACATGAATTTGAACCGGGGTCTAAATCGAGGCCCAAATTTTGTCAATCGGGAAGTTCCAAGGTCGAAACCGTACAATTCCATCGGTCTCATTCGGATAGCGGTTTGGATCTCTGTTGTTTTACTATCGATGAAATTCTTCCCGAAAACTCCTTATTGGCGTAACCCACCTATCGGAGGGAACTGTGGGATTTACCCCGATTGTTCATATCTCTCCGATGTAGGGTTTTTTGCTTAGTTCTCTAGGTGATGCGTGAGAAATATTTAGGGTTACCTTCTGTTCATTCTGCGAAGATGCAATTCTTTGTTTCAATTAACACATGGATCCCTCTATCGAGCCCACATGCAAGAGCTATGGCTCCTCCCAGTTGAATTTCCACTCATTTCTCCATGTGAAACAAATATCCAGCATAATAAGAAGCCATTCATTTCAGCTGCCTGTTCTACAGTATTCATTGATAATAGCGTTGATTAACTCGCATCTCCTCTGATGCCACTTTATAGTTTTGTATCACTTTCTCCTCATCAATCGCATGTTTCAAGTATTCTGAACAACGCTAAATTCGTTACCTCATGGACACACATGATTTGAACATCAAACATTGCATCAATGTTCTCCTTTAAAAAGTTTTATCAGTGCCTACAAGGTGATAGGCATAGCCAAAGAGTCTATGGCCAGAAATAGGCTTTCTGACAGGTTAGATTTCGTAGCTCGTACAATGGTCAGGGGTGTTTGAGGTCAAGTTGACAACTGCACTAGATTTGACTCCACCTAGAAACTGGAACAGCTGACTTTTGTACCCAATTCCCATATATAGATGGTCGAGATTCATTGAAGCACCTTGCAGGGCCTCTGAGGGCTTCTGAACCCTTGATAGAAAAACTGAGCTTGAGAAGCTCATATTGACATGCTCTATGTATAATAATAATAAGATAAAAGATGTGAGAACAACAGAAAATAATTCCTGTTAGTAAACTTCCTCTTAATTTAACTAATCAAATTTGAAATGAAATATAACTAAACACGTCAAAAAAAATTCTACCCTCTAGTGGAAGTTGCGAGGAAAAACAATCTATCAACGAGCCTTATATCTGAAAGAGTTTTTCCGACATTTCTCCAACGAGAGCTTTTTCTTCTGCTAAAACATCTTATGGCAGCAAGAATGCCCATCCGCGCTCTCACTTCCTTTTCCTGCATTCTCACCTTCTCACTTTTGCTTCTCCGCTGCACTTCCCTCTCGCGAGATGGGGTAATTCTGCTTAAAATAAAAATGGGAGATTGGAGGGACACCAGAAATGCTTTGAGAGACTGGAATGAGTCTCACCAAAATCCATGTGCTTGGAAAGGAATCTCCTGTGATACTTTCAACACCGTTACCACTATTGATCTCACGGGGGCCTCCGTTTCTGGCAACCTCACTTCCGCTATATGCGCCCTTTCTAATCTCACTGCCTTGACTCTCCAAGGCAATGCTTTCAGCGGTCCTTTCCCTCGCGGCCTTTTGCATTGCAAGCGTTTGCAGAAGCTCGATTTGTCGAGCAACCGGTTTGCTGGAACGCTGCCCACTCGTATCTCCGAATTGAGTGACTTGAGAGAGTTGAACTTGGCATATAATAGTTTCATTGGCTCCATTCCTCCAGCCTTTGGAACGCTGACAAAACTCGAGGCTCTCTTCTTTAACGACAATAGTTTGAGTGGAGCATTCCCTAATTTTGTCGGGAATTTGAAGTCTCTGAAGAACCTCACGTTTGACAATAATCCTCTGCGTCCTGGTATGCTACCCACTGAGCTTGGCAATTTAAAGCAACTGCAGCAGTTATGGCTACGGAACTGTAGTCTTGTGGGCCGAATCCCGACTTTCTTGGGCAATTTAACGCAGCTGGAGGAGTTGGATATGTCGCTGAACCATCTCTCGGGTGAGATCCCTACCAGTTTAATGGCTCTTTCGAGTTTGACAATTTTGTTGCTCTTTGACAACAATCTGTCTGGGCAAATTCCGGCCAATATTAGCCAACTGAGGAGCTTAATCAGTTTGGATTTCAGTGACAATCAACTTCACGGCACAATTCCCAACGGAGTCGCCAATCTCACATATTTGAATTCTCTGCAATTGTCTGGCAACTGGCTTACTGGAGAGATAACTGCTGAGCTCGGCAAGCTACGCTACTTAAGTTACTTGAAGCTCTACAGCAACAAGCTCAGTGGATGGTTGCCCCAGAGTTTGGGTACATTCTCCAATCTCATTCTTGTGGATCTGGTGGGAAATGAATTGGAAGGCCCTCTGCCAAAGAATCTGTGTCGGAGAGGAGCGCTCTATAGCTTTCTTGGCACTTCAAATAAATTCAACGGTAGTCTGCCTTCGTCCTTTGCAGAGTGCAAAACTCTAGAGCTTCTGCGCGTCGACAACAACCAGCTGAGCGGTGAGATTCCTCATGGGCTATGGGGTGCTTCCAATCTCGAGGAATTGTTTCTTAACAACAATAAGTTTGAAGGTCAAATTTCAGCTGCAATTGGCGAAGCGAAGAATCTGACTCGGTTGGAGATGAGCAACAACCGGTTCGAAGGAAGAATTCCTGCACAAGTTGGAGAGCTGACAAAACTTGAAGAATTTAAAGCCAGCAACAACCAATTGTCCGGGCCCATTCCACATGAGCTCGCGGGTTTAAGTTTGATCAATATTCTCCAGCTGGACCATAATAATCTCTCAGGCCAAATTCCGAAGGAAATAATGTTGCTAAAGAAATTGAGTCAGCTCAATTTGGGTCACAATCGACTAACAGGCGAAATCCCTGCGGCTCTGAATGACGTCATGAACAGTCTTGATCTGTCAAACAATTTTCTTTCTGGCGGAATTCCTTCACAATTAGGACACCTGAAACTGACTATTTTCAATGGTCCAACACGACTTGTTCGAGGACTAGACGCTCATGACAGTCTGCTGCAGCAAGAAGAGTTCTGGGCAATCCGAAGCTATGCGGGGGTCATAATTTGATGCTACCTCCGTGTTCCCCTCCTCATAAATTGTCACCTCAGAGTTTAGCTAGCATGCTGGTGCCGCCTTTACTTGTAGTGACCGTGACCCTGTGCTCCATTTGTCTGTGTTGCTCGTTTTTCAGGAAGCCAAGCAGCAGGCCATCGTGGAAATTAACTCCATTCCACTCGACAGATGTGGACGAGTTATACATCCTCCGCAATTTGAAGGAGCGTAATGTGATCGGATCCGGAGGTGCTGGAAAAGTCTACAAGGTCATTCTCCACAACGGGCAAGCGGTAGCCGTCAAGAAGATCCGAAACATGAGCAGATCGACAGGAAGTTTTAAGAGAAAAGGTGAGCAAGAAAAGAATAAAATTGGGGAAGTGGAGGTGGATACATTGGGACTCATCCGGCACAACAACATCTTAAAGCTTCTCTGCTGCATTTCAAGTGAAGAGTCCAATTTCAAGCTGTTGGTATACGAGTTCATGTCCAACGGCAGCCTGTCCGACCGTCTGCACGGTGGCCCAGGACCACAAACGCCGCTGACATGGCCGATGCGTTAAAAGATTGCTCTTGGCGCAGCTCGTGGGCTTAGTTATATGCATCATGATTGTTCACCTCCAATATTGCACAGAGATGTGAAATCCCAAAACATCTTGCTGGACGGGGAATTTGTGGCTAAAATTGCAGATTTTGGGGTATCGAGAGCGCTTGATATGTTGGGCGATGAGTATACGGTGTCTGGTTATGTAGGGTCGCACGGATATATAGCCCCAGGTACCAACACTTTCTGACCTTCAAATTCTAATTATTTATTTTTCCTGGAGAAATTATCTCTGTTTTAATGTTTTTTTTTTTCGCCCAAAATGTTGCGAGTAGAATATGTGGAGAGGCTAAAGATAAACGAGAAAAGTGACGTGTATAGCTTTGGAGTGGGGGTATTGGAGCTGGTGAGCGGGAGGAGAGCTACAGGTGAGGCAGAGTATGGAGAGGGCGTGGACATCGTGCGTTGGATATACAACACAATTTTGATGGGCGGAGAGATGGAAGTAGTGCTGGATGAGCATGTAGTAGAAGATAATTGCAGAGAACAAATGCTACGCGTCTT
>VDFB02128519.1:12084309-12106630 GCA_007258455.2 Sequoia sempervirens | reverse complement strand
TTGTGAACAAGGTGCCACTTGCACCAAGGGGAATTTTAGTTAGGCCCTTACAAGGTTGCACATCAATAATCCAACCAAACATTCTAAGTCTACTTTATTTTCATTCATGTTGTCATTATTTGTATCTTCAAGTTTTTCAAAATTCATCACATCATTCTTGGCATTAGTAGCTTTCATAAAGGAGATAATATGATTTGGCATGGGGTTGGTAAAGATTTGCAAGTTTTGGTTGGGTGGGGCAATGGAATTATTTCGTTGATCATTAACACCACCAATCTAGATGTCATTAGAATCAATGAGGTAGTGCACAATATGTTTAAGACATTTACATTGTTTTGTATCGTGTCCATTTTATCGATGATAATGATAAAAGGAATTTGTGTTAATGTTTGGGGGTAAGGGCTTAGTTGTATCAATGGATCTAATAGGTAGTACTTAAGGTAACTAAGTTCTTACTTATCATATGCAACATGATGAGTGAAGGGTATCAGGTAAATGGGTAAATTATCTACTCCTCCCCCTAACTGGATATGGATTTGTCATTTTTATAGCAGCCACTTGGGAGTTAACATGTTGATTTGTTTGAGGTGTATTTATTTCTAAAAAATCCCATATTTTGTTTCTTGAAAGGTTGGAAATTATTATAGGGCATGGCTTCAGACTCCTTAGGATGGTTAGGAGGAGTTTTTGCTTCATGATGACTAACTGAATTATGATAATCACAAAGGGTCATGTACAAGTGTGTAAAGAAGGGAAACTTCAACCTCTCAATTTTAGCTTGAATATTGGTATGTAAATTTTCTATGAAAATCATTTTAAGGTTAGCATCAAGAATCTTAATGTTGATTTGTAAGTAAATCAATTAGTATCGTGCTATGAAATTAGTGACCTTTTCATCTTTGTTTTGTTTACATTGCATTAAATTAGCTAAGGTCATCTTGGGATGCATGTGCACTAGGAGTTATTTAATAAATAATGAAACCACTCCAAGGAGATGTATTTCAAGGATCTAGAGAAAAGTTTAGCTAAGATTTAATCTTAAAAAATGAAGTCACTACATAAGGTTGTGTATGCCAAGACATGGTTACTAGGGTCTCATTTTCCATCGTATTTCTCAAATCTAGGAACCTCTATGCCTTGGGGAATTTGTGCTTTCAATATCTCTATGGACAAAGAGTTTCTTTTGACATATTGTGAAGGTTGGCCATTTTGACTTTGGTTCAATGTAGAAATTTGTTGTTGGATGATGAAATTTTTTGTAGGAGTTGGTTAAGGATGACATCATTTTTTTTGTTGTTAGATGGAGGTGTATATGTATTCAGAGGACAAGTTAATTATAAGTTTGTGAGGGGAGATGGATTAGGAGATATGACATTTCAATGCACAAAGCTAAAGGGATTCCTAGTGGAAATACTAAGGTGGTATTGACATTGCTAGTAGGTTGTTTATTTGTTGTAATAGTTGGATTAGTGTATGTAGGAATAGAGGTCATGGTTTTGGAAGTAGGAATTGGATTTGCACCTTGACTTTGAGTGTACCCCAAAGTTTGAGCATAACTAGCTACTGTAGGAACATGTTTATCAAATAATGTGAGCTAGGCTATGCACAATATCTATTCCTTAATGTTCATTATCAAGCATTTTACTCATGTTATCTATGTAAGGAATCACAGTACCAATAATGTATTCAAAACTCACAAAGTTTTACAATTTCTCTAAATCTTCATCCATTTTTTTTAGTTCTTCTTGAGGGATATTAGAAACCATTGTGTCAACATTAGTCACATTGGTTGTGGGTAGGGTGGTCATGGGAAATGAGGTATCAAAGCTATGGTCCATAGTGGGTTGACTAGTATCAACACTATGAGTGAAAGAGTTGGAAAACTCAAGATCCATGGTGATTGTAGTAGCACGGGATGGCATGAGTCTTGAACTATGTCTCACTATAGTATTAGTAATAAGACACCGAGTTGTGAAGCTCATACAAGTTTCACCAAACCTAGGTGCATGGAAATTTGGAGAATAGGCACTAGATAGATGCAATCAAACACCCTAGAATATGAAGTGCAATGAAAGTATGTAAAAAGTGAGCAATTTTTAGATTTTAAACAAGATAATTTACTCATTATACTATACAAAAACATGAAAATGATGTCTTTTAATTTTAATTTTGATTTCCAAAAAATGCACTGAGTTTGACCAATTGAACCTAATGCAAACAATGACAAACTTTTTATTTTTGAAACTAAAATTTTAAATGAATGGACTCCAATTTTAGAATTTTTGATGTACAATGTCAGGATCACCAAAATGAAACATCAAAAAATGGGTTCATCACAACAGAATGCGGGTATGATACACCTATCTTCCTTAGTTCATTAATAAAAAGAGACCCCCTAGGGAAAGATTGACTTTCAATGCTTAGGTGAGTCAACCTTGATGGAGATCTTGTTGTTTTCCTTATGACCTAAGACAAGGTAAATCAACCTGAAATGCACTTTTTGGAGATGAATGAAAAATACTAAGTGAATGCAATCATTTCATTTAACACATGAAACCTCTAAATTAAACCTTAATCAGATAGAACCAACAAAGTAACAGTAGATCTGAGAAGGGTGTGATTTTATGCACCTATCACAAAAAGGTTATGATGGGTGTCCTCCTGGGACTCATTCATCCAAGGTCGAATGGGTCTTGCTATAAGGGTTCAAAATATTCTTTTACAATCCTCTTCTCCTTGGTCTACACTCCTGATTCCTCTAGGTTTCACAATTGAAAATTCAAAAATAAATTCTAAAAGTGAGTTTTCGTGGCTTGACAACAATGTTGACAACATTTGTAACTTTGAATTTTTTTGCAATTTTTCTCTTTTGATCTAGGTCTTCAATCCTTCTTCAACCTAAGATATGTAAAACACACAATCTAGGGAAAAATTGTTTATTTTTGGTGAATGGGGGTTTTCCTTGGTCAAACCTCATTTTGGTAATTAAACCTTGAACTGAAACAATGAAACATGAAAGGAATGATGAATGAACACTTGCTATGTTGCAACTCAACAAACACTTGATTAAAACCCTTAAAGTACTTAAAATTAACATATCTCTCCAAGTTCTTGATCTTGCATGAAATGGATTGATTGATGATGTGATCTTGATGCTTGAATCTTGACTTGAATGCTTGAAACCTACATCACAATGTTAGCTCCAAAAACATGCAAGATGCTTGATAACTTTGAAATGATGCTTGAGATATTGAATGTTGCAACAAATTCTTGAGAAATATACTCTTGAATACCTTTGACAATAATATGAGCTCTAGGAATAATTTATTTCTTGTGGTAGGATCTGAATTGATAAAAAGACCTTGCTTTTATAGGTAATTTTCTAATTTCCTAAAAATTAAACATTAGAAGCCGACATTTGAATTTGAATTTGGGATCATAAAAAGTTCACCAAAAACATATTAAAAATTAAAATCAAGCAACTAGAGGGGACCCATTTTCCCAAGCTCAAATGGTTCCTAGCCTAAATTGCCAGGACCTATTCATTTTAGGGTGTTAAAAATGATAATTACATTAATTAAATATTAGTTCTCCTTTAAGAAATTGCAATTAATTAGGCTTATAGATGCATAATTGGTCCAATTAGAGGCTTAGTTAAGTCCAATGAATTAAGGGACCCAAACATAGTGTTAAAATGTAAAGGAGTACATTTTCTTACACTACACAACCTTAGATGAAAGTACCTTAGGTGAGGATTAAATTAGATTATTATAAGTGGTATCATCATATTTTGTGAGACAAAAAATGATGACCTAAAATTAAAAAAATCACTCCTAAGTTAGCTTAAGTGTAATAAAGTACAAAGGGGACCTAATTAATTAATTATATAGGTGGTATTCCTATTATATTCCAAAAAGTGGGACATCACTCTTTATATAGTAATTTGCTTTCCTTTGTTTTTTTTTTTGTATTTATAATTAAAAATTTTAGTGCATGATTTTTCATTTCAATAATATTAAATTTAAGTAGATCTTAAAAGTTGTATCTACCAAAAATACAATGATTTTAATGGGACGCTAATGCAGGAGCATCTAGGGGTACTAACAATCTTACATCACCAAAAATATTGCCAATTTATTTATTTTTGTTTCCAATAAGGGCTAAGGTGTGAAAAATAAATATTTTAATTTACAATAATGTGATTTTCCCTTGTGGTGATATGTAAATGCAGTTTTTGGAGGAAATATGTTGAGGTAAATGTTTCCAAGATATTGAAATTGGAATATTCTCTTTGGGGCATCCATCTCAAGGTGGGGACAACTTTGTGTGCATGTTCATGCATGATCAATTACATGCTTTGCATGAATTTGCATGTTTGAGCCACCAACTTTGAATGTTGGTACATGTTCATATTTGAAGCCATCAAGGGCCATCGAAGATCAATGAAGATGATAGAATTGACCCAATTTGATTGGCCAAGGTTTAGGTGCCCATGTGAAGGCCATGTGAGCATTGATTAATTTTATTATTTTATGATTATTTCTCTAAATGGGGAGTGGGTTTTACAAGGATGTGTTTTACTTGTGGTTTTGAAAAACCATAGTGGTTTTTTGCATTCAAAAATCTATATATTCAATCCTTGTCATTTGAGAAGGGGAATTTGGGGATTTCTGCAAGTGGGATGGGGAGATGCTTGTGGATTGAAGAGAGTTTTTGAAGACTCCATTTTTTGTAGATTTCTATTCAAGCATAGAAGCCCATGTTTTTGGGAGCTATTGAGCTCTACATTTTGGAAGATAGTGAGCTAGTGAATTCCATGTGAAGGGAGCTTGAGAGCTTCAACTGAAAGAAGGTTGAAAGAGACCATGAAGACATTTTTGCTTCAGGTTTGAAGGTGTGCTACAAAAGCAAGAATATTGGTGATTTTGTGGGTTGATTGTACAATGGTTTCTACTGAAGATTGTGGGTTAAAGGAGCTAGAATCCATTGAAAGAGGATAGTTTGAAGGAGATCATTCTACATTTGATCCTTGATATTATACAATAGATTTATCTCAAATTTTTAATGGTTTTCATCAACCCATGTTGTTGCAAAATAATGTACTTCAGTTATGCTTTGTTGTTGTATCAATTCATGAGTTTTTGAATGAGAAACATGAGACCTTACTTGTAGATATTTTGTGTTGATTTAAAAAAATTCTAAGTTGAATTTTTAGATTGTTGTGAGTATGTGAATAAGGGTTGGTTTTTTACTTCATCAGACACAACTTTTTCACTTTGCTATTTATCCAATATAAAAGTATATATTTCATCTCAATATGAAATATCTCCTCTAATGCATCATATATTTTGATAAAATTTATTATTTTTCTTGAGAGAAAATAATCTTTATATTTTAGTGTTGATGACCTACTTTTAGTGTATATAACTACCAATTAGACTATTAAATATATATTTTTGAAAACTATACTTATAGATCTACAAGGGGATATTTTTAGATTTTTTAAATATTATTTACATTAGCAAGAGTAATGATTGAAAAAATATTATAAATTGGCTCTAAAGAGATGCTACATATGTAAATTTTGTGGACACTTCAAGTTGGAAAATTTGTGGCCTAGATCTAACTAGCCATGAATAATCTATGTAGAGCATATGTTTGATCAAAACTTACTTTTAGTTAAAAAAACTTAAAATCATTTGTGTTGATAAGTTGGCCTAAAGTGAGACACACATTTTAAATTTCACCCTAATAGTGACCTAGGGAAATTTGATCAAAATTATTTTCATGCCAAAACACTATCAAGAAAGATCGGTAATGGCTAGGTGCATATGAATGAGTGGGCATGTTCAAACAATAACATTTACACTTCTAGTGTAGAAAATTGAGTTGATTATGAGTTGTGCTCAATATTATGACAAGGAGAATAAACAAATAGAATAAATTTTACAAATGAAGTGCTAATCCAAATAGATTATAAATACACTAAAGACATTCTTGATATTCATAATCACAACAAGAATGTGAAAATAACAATGGCTTTTAAATAAAATAATACTATGATGAAAATATTGATAATTATCTCAAAGTTGTCAACAAACACTAATTGAAGTAAAAATGACATGGTGTGAAAAGGTTGTTGAACTCCTTAGTAAGAAGTGATTTTCTACAAGAGGTTGATGATATGATTACACTTCTAGGTAGAATAGTAACTAACACATTTAGCTAAATATTTTAAACCATGCATGTTCCAATTCATTCTTATTATCATTGAGAATAATTAGTTCACTAATTAGGAACCCTTGATAAGTGATCATATTTGAAAGAAACTATGCAAAATAGTACAAACAAAATAGTTTTTTATGATTCCCTATTTGATATGCACTATGATTAGGAGACTATTGCCAAGGCTATATAAGGTTTTAATAATAGTCTATATTTAAAAAAAGTGTATGATTAGAAAACATGAATAATATTAGAAAAATGAATGATTCTTTCATTTTCTACATGATTTGAATGCTTCATAATGACCTCAATAGGAGTGTTTGTAGAAGTTGCTACTACTATAGCCCAATGGGAGAAATATTTTATACAATTCCCTACCTTCACTTGCATTTGGGTGAATAAATTCATTAGGGATCCATACTTGATTCCTAGGTATGTGAATGATAAATGAATACTAATAGAGCTCTATAGGAAACTTGTAAAAGTTCATAAGCTCATTACCAAAAGGAAAAAATCAAGGATATATTTTACCATTTCAATTGGGGAATATTCATGAACTTAACTAGACAATGCAAAGAATATGGGTGTAGAATACCATGGATGTTCCTATATTTGTTTTTTAGTAGACAAGCCTTTAACATCATGGGATTCCTAGAAAAATCCCTCGAATAACGCTATGATGTTTTTAATATAATTAATGACTATTGACAAAATTGAGATGATGAACATGATCACAAAGAAAATTTAAGAAAGTCTTTTGAGAAAATATGTTCCTTCAATCTAAAGAAATTGCCCAAATAACTTATATATGACAATAGCAATCTAATGGATCCTATCTACAATATCAGTGATTCTTCTATAAAATAGTCTTTAGAGGCACCAAAGTCATCATAAAGAACCTTAAAAAAATAGGTACACATTCTCTCGCTCATCACGTGATTTAATTGAAGAAGACTCCTAAGCACAAATGATCCCCAAGAGAAATAAAATTTATCATCAAGAATTATTCTCTAGAATTTCTTCAAGTCATGGTAAGCTCGCCTCAAGGAAATCCAATAAATTCACTTTAAATTTGGAGGAGGAGGAGAGATAAAGGGATCAATTATAGTCCCCCTTTTAACCATTCAATAATACCTTTGTCTCTCTTCTTCAACTAATATATTTGAGCCTCTTACCCAACAACATTTCTAATATTCCTCTTCCCCACCCAGTCAAGCTAAATTGGAGATGGATTCTAAGGAAAATCCATCATGAACTAAAGTATCCTCATAGTTTAATGAGACCATAAAGATGAGTAGTCATTTATCTAAATTTATGATAATTGATTTATAAGTAATCATGTTACTCCTAGCTCCCATACCTCTAAATAAGAGAAAAATGCATCTTTAGTGTCCACATATTGATGTGAGGAATAATATTTGTATAAGTGGATATTAAAATTTAATATAATTATATAATATATATGGTTGTTTTAGAAAATTATCTCTTGATAGAAAAACATGAAAATGGTCATTAATTCTATATTGGATAGGATAGAAGGAGACAAAGGAATCAAATCTTAATTGAATAAGAAATTTTATTAGCTCAAAAAATATCTATAATAATTTATTATATACCAATGGAATCATCCTAAATTAAAATCATGTTTTCCATCACTATCACAAATAGAAACTCCCTACCCATCATTGGAGAGAAATGAAACAAATAGATAGATTGGGAATCTATTAAACCAAGGATCCCACCTTATTGATGAGGCGATCCATGTGTATCATAATATTTTTGAAAAATGCAAGATTAATCATCATTTGGAATCTAAATTTGATGATGGAAATTTCTGTTTCTTGAATTAAAGATAAAAATAGATTCCTTAATATTGATTTTAGAAGGAAATTTTGGTAAAGAAGAGATGCATCTTCAAGTTGTGTGGCACAAAGCTACCAAATTGAGGATGAAAATACTCAATAATTCAAAAAGGAAATTAAGAATGCCTAAATAATTTAGTTTAGACACCATAACAAAAATCCAAGAGTTCATAGAATAAAGTCCTTGTAATACTACAATGAGAAAATCATTATCAATTTAACTTTTAAAGAAGATAAAGGATTAATTGGTGAATCTCATCAATGGGGAAAAACAAGATGACATTTGGATATGAAATTAATTGTATAAAAATATATAAATCTATAAAATTTATTTAATATTTTTTAGAAAGAGATTTCTTATTATTTTAGAGTACTTACAAAGGAACTAGACCCATAAATCACCCACACAAATCCATTGAGCACCTTTAAAAAAGAGAAACCTTCTATGTGATCATTATCAAACCTGCATGTGCTTGCTTGCACCATAGATGAGAGTATGGAATTTATTTTAATCTTGAAAATATCATGACTACCTTTTATTTATTAAACTCTTACACACATCAATACATTTCAAGCTAGGAGGCAAGTAAATACTATCTCAATAACCCAAAGGAAATCCTTGTATCCTCTTAACCATTAGACATCATTTCTCTCCCATGCCATCTACCCTTGGGATGGGAGCACAAAAAATCCACAAGAAACCACTCATTTTATATATTGGACTTCACTATCAACGAATACCCACAATAGGATCAATCTTGGTTATTCTCTAATACTCAAGCATGGAAGAATTAGACTCTCTAAAGTCTTGATAAAATCATATTTACATAAATGCTCAATAAAATGTCATTTCTCATAAAGACACCAAAACCACAAGGGAGGAAAGAAAGGTACAAATATAGTAATGGGTGAAAAAAAATAGTTAAATTTTTTTAAATAAAATATTAAAAGGTCTCAAACCACATGAACATCATAGAAGATAATAACATGTTGAATGAACATATTTTATACACATCCCAAAACTTAGTCTATAAAAAATACCAAATACGAATTATTTTAAGTATCACATATATTAAAGTATGTAAGTATGGGAATAAAATAGCCAAGGATGTCTCATGTATATTTGTAACCACCATCTCAAATATCAAGTTTCTAATGTATTAAGGTGTCAACACCATTAATATTTCAATATGCATATCCTTTCATATTACCAATTCTATCAAGCTACCAATATAATCACCATACCAAATTATCTCAAAATTAATACTATCATTTCACTGATTATTTTGATAACATACCATGTGACAATGCTAAAAATCACCAACTAAATTATCCTTAATCAATCCATTATCCATCATAAATCTCACAATCCCTATAACCAACAACCATAAGAAGTATTTGCATCCAATGACATTTCAATAATCCACAACTAATATTTGTTCCAATACTTGTACCTAATGATGACATCAAGTGTTGAAAGCTAGAAGTTATCTCTAGTGTTCATACCAATGGGAATGCCAAGTGTTTGTAGCTAGTCATGAGAATAGGATCCAGGTACAATTACACATCATGGTTCATTCTCAACCAACACAACACATATGACAAGGAGTTGGTTTGCATTACAAACCAACTAGTGGTTCTCAATGTGGAAGATTCAATTAGGGTATATAAAATGTATTGATAAGTACACCCTTTCAATGGAGGTTTCATCTCTCTTGACCTCTAGTTACACTAGTGCTCTCTTAATCAAGTGGGAGGGTTGACACTAGGAGAGACACCAAAACAACATAAAAATATAAGCGTGTAAGAGACTCGCACATTTCCCTACTAGAAGATGCACCATTACATAACTCCTAACAAAACTATGCTTGATTAAACCAAAACATCGATATTTACATATAGATAATTATTACATAAGGTTGTATAATTATGGATCATACATGTGATGTTCACAATACCCCTATTCCCAAGTTGGATACATTGTATCACATAATTAAGATGCAATCAAAACATTTACTAATATTCGCATGCCACAACACATATTTATATTCCACATACTTTTCAATTGTATACCACTTGAACAATGAATCAAATATCTTATTTAGCCTGACAAGGTTCATACTTCTAATCAGTATTTTTGACTCTAGCTCTTATTTCATCCATGTATTATAACTACTAACTCCTTACAATCACATTCACAACATACTTTGACCAAGATTTTTTTCTACATTAACATAATTATAATTTAATTGTTCACATTGCACTATGATTGCATCCTTACCTTCATTACACTAGGTTTCACCTATAAGTATATATAATTAATACTATTTCATTTAGACAAAAAAGAAAGTAAGTAATTATTTTGTAAATCTTATCCTAGTCTTCTTTCTTCCGTAAAGTAACTAGGATAATTTTATTTACAAATCCTAATATTAAAGGCTATATGAAAGGATATATTAATTTCAAACTACATCACCAATCATCTATGAGTGAGTATTGATAAAACATGGTTGATGAAATACAAAAAACTACATATATCAAATAGAACAAGTTATTAGTTATCATCCTACATATAATATTATTAAGTTCTCTTAGCCTATTTGTGTCTAGGAATAAAAGTAGTGACAAAAGCTATGGATACCACTCTTTAGTCTATAAAGAGTGATAAACTAGTGTGTATGCTTGTGGATGAAAAAAATAAAGTAGAAACCCTATTGGAACTCAGTCTAACATTGTCAATATTTTCTTGGGCCCTTTCCCCCTTTATATTTTAGGCATCATTATACCCATCACTTAAAACTATTTTGAAAAATCTCCCAATGGGTCCCTTTAGTCAAAAATTTCTAAGCATTGTTCCCATTCATTTTTTATGTACTTATCTAACACTAGGAGTTATAAAAACTTAGGAAAGTTTTAAGTCTTGATGTGTTTTTATCATTTGTTGCTACTATTATGGATCTTTAGGATTTCCATGGACTTATAGACATCTCTTACATCTCCAGTATCCTATCTTGACCTCATGTTCTATGTGTTTTCCATGCAAGGTTTATCACACCCTTCATTCCTTCCATTTCTAATTTCCTCTTTTTAAAGAACTCTAACAAAAATATGAACTTGTCTTTCCTACAATCTCATATCTCTCTCCCTTTGAGGACTTTCAAATCTGGTCTAAATTGTTCTTTCTCCATATGTCTAGTCCCTTCCTTTATTTATATAGGTTTTTCTCACACCATTTCAATTCCCCCTTGTGGAATTCTTTCCCATCTTTGAGATTTTGAACATATAATTCCCCTATCTTGTTTAACATTCCCTTGGTATTTTATTTTATATTTATTGGACATCTAGACTTCCACTCTTGTGTCTAGTCCCCATGTCCATGTCTATATCTTTTTCTAGTATTTCTCCATGATATTTCCTTTTCCCTTTTAAATCCTTCATAGACTTCCAATGGACTTCTATACTTCCATGGTTAAGTCCACTTCCCTTGTCAAGATATCCATTAAAACCCCACATCCCATTTTCTATCCCCCCAACCTTCATTGAATTTCTAAAATTTTCCTTGTTTGCCCCAACTACTCCCTTAAACCTCCTAGAATATCATTAATGGCCTATTTAGACCTTATAACTACTTTAGAAGGATTTTTCTTTCCTAAAAAACCATTTCTATCTCTAGAGGCATGGTTGATCATAAAAAATCAACAATGGGTGATAAGAACAAATATAATATAGTGGTTGAATTTCCTATAGTAGATTGTCTTTACATACTTTGAAAACCACCTATTTAGTAGATTTCATGAGATTTCAACTTATTTCAAACACAAAATTAATGGTGTCCAATTCTTATTCACATTTTTTTAGGTGATTCACTAACCAAATAAAGCACTATATATACCAGTTCATTTTCTAGAAAAAGGATTAGATCATTTATACATTTCCATGCAACTACAAGAACTCATGATCACTTATACATTTGCTAGAACAAGAGTATATATATATGTATAAATTTATATGCAAATATCAATAACTAAATGTATCCTTGGCTATTTGTAGATCTTAAATAAAGTTTCTAAGTGTAGAATATGATATTTTTCTATGTTAAGGTTTTCTTCCCAAATTAAATCATTCTAACAAGAATTTGATGGGAATCACAACACTTTAAATCATTTCAAATATTATTTACAATGGCCTCTTTCTCATTGTAAATATATTTCTTGAGTTTGGAGGGGAATTCTTAAGTATATTTAGTTGTTTGATATAATACTTCTTCTATTATTTTAATATGTCAAGTTCCTCTTGGTAGACTATAACTTTGTAACCCAATAATTAAGGTATTTGTCTTGGAAATTTATGACCCTCTATATACTAAAAGAATGCTTTGACCAATATTTTAGGAGTAGGAATGTTAGTTTATATGTATTTCATTAATTGATGATTCATACAAAGAAAAATCTATAATAAGAATGATATTTTTTACCTTAAGAAAATTATGTCCTACATACCTTCATATTACATCTACATAATTATTTATTTATCAACTTAATAGAGGTTATAAGTGTAGTAGGTTATTCTTTGGACTAGTGATAAAATTTGGGATTAGTCATACATTGGATACTACTATAGAACTTTATTTTTTTCTATCATTAGTTATGTTAATCTTATTAAGGATATCTCTAGGAATAACCTTTTGGGTCTAGATAAGCTTGAAGTAAACCTGGGAGGTTATTCACTCTCAATAATTTTCCTTAAATCACTCACATTATATTAATGAGTTGATCACTTCCCCTCTATTATGGTATTTCCCCAAGCTTGAAGTGGATTAATTCCTCTTGGTGTGTGAGCTATCATTTTTGAAATCAATAAATCTAATGGTCCCAAATACATAATTACAAAGGATTTTATAACAATGGAAACTTATCATTTGAATAAGAAGGCAATAGCACTATCATCTCACACTAGGAATTTAGACATAAAAAATACAATAATAATATCATCTTTTAAACTAAATAGAGAAGCCAAGGAAGACCAAGTTGGTTCCAGAGTGCTACAAATTCCTTAAATAGAGTGTTGGTAAGTGATATTGAAGTTCACATGAATAATTTCAATGCTCAAGAGAAATAGAGTGTTGCAAATTATATAAAATGCTTTAAAATTTTGCTTTAAAGAGTCGTAGATTGAAATATTGAGAGAGGTAGATTTAAAAGTGAGAGGAGAAAATGAGAGTCTAAGGTCCAAAGAGGCATTCAAATTTGATTCAAATTAGTTACCATTGACTTGGACATGCAACATGGTGGTGAAATAATTAGACATAGTTGTTATACAATATTCTATCATAGAACACAATAAAATTGTATGGATGTCTATGTGCTACACTACTATCCAAACAATTACAACTCCTAGAAGGGCCAAACATCATGAAATAATAAATTAATGGAAATAATTTTACACAAAAGAGATCATGAGAAGGCATGATGTTGAAACCTTGGATAGGAAAGGATAAATAAAGGGCCAAATGAGCCTAAAATTATGCTAGGGGATACAAACACCAACATGGGTCCAAAACATAGTGTGAAATTGCAAGGATATGCAATTTTCTACTTTATAGAATTTTTAGTGTAGTTTATGTTTGTATTTTTAATTAAAAAATTATATTTTTTCTAAGTTTGACATTTTTATTTAATTAGTTATTTTTTTAAAATGAGGTACATGGGAATCCACTTTGTTTCTAGAATATTATACTTTTTAAAAAAAAAAAATTGTTTTCCATATTATGAACTATGAATTTAGAGCATGCATTAAAAAAATTAATAAAGTATTTTTTACTAAATTTTTAAGTCAAGTTTGCTAAAAATATAACATTTTTTTGAAACAGACTCCATTTTTACTATTTATTAGGAATGGAAAATTATATCATTTTGACAAGAATTTTCTTCACTATAGCAGAATTTATATTTAAAAATTATAATATTTGCTTGAACAAGTTTCAATCTTATGTTTGGATGCCAATAACCTACTTGTAGTGAAAAGAAAAAAAAATATTCACTTTTAAAATATATAAGGTATTGTAAGTGGCAAGGATATTTTGTGTTTCAAGATAAATTATAATTTGGTGTCAAAGAGTTGTCACATATGTTGATAATAAGGAATTTTGACTAGAAACATTCTAGTTGAATCTATTTTAACTTAATTGAAATTGAATGGATTGTATAATTGTTTGTATTTGAAGATGTAATTAGAATGTGCCTTGATAATCATTGGTTTCTATCTAATAACATTCCAATCAAATCCTTTTTAGTTAGGAATATATAATCCATGCTAGCACTACATTGGTAGAGTGAAATATTTTGGGCCAAAATGTTTTCAACCAAAAATATTTTTTAAACCTATCTTAAAGTGTCATAGAAATTTGAAATTTCATCCTATATTCTCACACAAACTTATTACTTTCATATAGATTCACACATCATAGCTTTGAAATACTAAACCTTCACCTTTAGTGATATTATTTTTAGTTAGGTATATAAAGAAAAGGATAGTGCATCAAGCTAAAAAATTGTAGTTACAAAGAGAGGCATTAATGAAGCATTGTAATATTAACAATATTTTTGTTCACCCATAGAATTTATTGAAAAAAAAGAAAATTATATTTTAGAATGGTGTTTTGATATGAGGCACTATGGCAAGTTATTAGAAATTTAAAAATGTTAACTATATAACTTGTTGATGTCAACAAAATAGAACTTTTGAAAAAGTTACTAACATCAATAGAATAAACCTCCTCAAAATTAATTAATGTCAATAGAATATTTCTAAAGTTAAACTATTGTAAAGAAATCACATAAATGATATTATTGCACATGCAATTAATTGGATGCACAACAAAACTATTTATTTGTAATGAAACCTACAATATCTTAGACTCTAGGTAGGAATTAAAAAACAAGAAAAGAGAAATCATGGAAAACAAATTTTATTGTAGAGAATCTGAAAAAGTGTCTACTTCATATTTTCTCTTTTGTTTACCGCTTTTGTTGAATAAGCCAAGGAACTATGTTAACTATCCTTAACCCCCCATCTTTTGTCACAATTAACCTTGTTCATTTTTAATCATATTCCTTTTCACTCTTTATAATTCCATTACCTCAAATGACACTATCGGGGAACAATACCACACATGATGCATCTATAACAGTTACAAGTTATTTTTTCTATCTTAACTCTTACTTTTCACTTTAGTTTATGTGTATATCCTTTCTCACATCTAAATTATAATAAACAAACATATATTTTATATTTAAATAAAGTAGCAATTGGATGAAAACATAGACAACACTTTAATGTACATAATAGTTAATATCACACTCAAAACTAGCAACAATTAATATAAATAAGTAGTAATAAATATTTAGAAGCTCTATAATAAGAAACTACTAAGATTGTTATATGTGCATGACAGTTTCACCTTGAATTCACATTTATGCACATTTCCCAAGATAACCCTTCTTTGATTTTGTTAAGGATTTACAAGGTTTGATTGTCATCTAATTTTTTAATGTCCTCAGACAAATCCCTGAAAGGTGTCTATGGCACTACCCTATCTTCTAAGATATCAATTTGGTATTGTAAGTCATAATAGAGTGAGAATTTCAAAAGTGTTATATTTTGTGGTTACGTTCATAGGTGTCAATGGAATATATAAGATGATTTCATAGCGTTGTAGGTTGACTCTTCTATTGCCTAGAAGGATTCTTCCCTCCAAAACTAGGTAGGAAAGAAAGGAAACTTGACCCAAATATGAATGGAGTTGGGTAACTTCTCCCTTGGTTCAAAGTTGCTATCCCAATTCTTCATAAATATACTATTTCTAGCTATGAACCATGAAATTTTATCAAAGATTGTTTCTCTATCTCACACAAAGTGAAATATTACTAACAATTTCCCTTACAAAAAAGTAGATCTCTAGCTCTTGAGAGATCAATGGGCGTTAATTATTTCTTACCTATGATTAGATGCCCTTGATAGATAGTCAAAGATCAAAAATCTTATAGAACACTCTATATTTTGAGAGATCATTACAATCTTGAACAATGTTGTGAACTCCAAATTTAACCTTTAGAATTTGGTCCTTCTTAACAAATCTATCATTTGAATAAGACAAATAACATCTATTTTTCTCACTTAAGATTCATTTATGATTTTAATGATATCACTTAACATTATTTCCAAAGAACTTTGAAATCTACTTCTTGAAAAGTATTCCCTACACCGAAATTCATACAAACTAATGACCAACGAAATATTTACTTAAATCATATTCACCATTGATTACCTAGAGTTTCTCCCAAACTTGACACCTAACACTACCTTAAATGATATCACCACTAAAGAAAGGAGGGAAGCCCCTCCCACAACCTTTGAAAATAAGAAACTTCGATACTCACTACCAAAAGAACATAAATACAACCAAGCTCCTACACATTCAATTTCACCTCCAAAACATATCTTCCACTTCGCATAGGTGGAGAAACTTAAAAAAATAGTACTAGCAATGGCACCTTGGTGTGGAATAGGTACGACAAAGTGTTGTGGAAGGTCAATTAGGGAGAGTTTTTGGTCTGATTTTTTGCAAATCATAAACGTGCCCTTATTTGAGTTTCCCAAACTCAATTTGTCTGCCAACAATTGAAAAACCCTGAGAGGCTCTACAAGGTAGTGAAACAAATCTCAACGTTTCATCAATTTTTTGGTTGTTTTTAGCCACTTTTTACTGCTTTCACCACCCGTATTGGTGTCTTCTCCTTCAAACTCTTCCTCCTTGGTATTGACCTTTCATTCCTCCAATTTGACGAGCTGCAGCCTGGAAATAAGGTTTGGGCGAGGGTTTTAGAGTACTTTTTATGAAAATTAAAATTACGGCCAAGATCTTAATAATGAGCACACTTTAGATTTTAACGCCTTAGATTTTAACGTTATGCCATCTTTTACCCCCACGTAATTAAGTATATATTAACCTAATTAATATAATGTAAATTTTATATTTTATATATTAAAAAAGAAATTATAAATATCTAATTATATTATTTATTAATATTATATATTATTTTCTTTGACAAACTATTAATTATATATATTTTTTATAAAATAGACAAGACAATAACAGAACTTTTGTGGACCGCAAGCATTCTCAGGTGGCTAATAAATAAAAAATGAGTAGCAAGTGGCTAACAAGCGGAGGTGCCATAGGACAGATGCATAAAACATGGAGATTGGAGGATATGTGCTATGCATGCAGAAATAAATTAGTGGATATTTTTAATTAAAACGACTTGGCTCCATTTCGGTTGACATTGGTGATGCAATCTGCAAAAGCAGTCGGTCTTGTATTTGTAACTTATTATCACAGAGCTTAAGTATTTCCTTTTCTGGATTAAGATAAATTTCTACCTTGAGAACATAATATCAGCTGGCTTTGACACAAATGTGACTTTATTTCGACTCCGATGTGGTAAAGATATGTGACATACCCTGTCACAGTGGCCATTCTTATAGATGCACATCAACTGGTAGTGCTCAGGAGTGGGAGAAATTGGTATTTTGTAGATAAATTTGGGTTTACCTGACACAATTTGGATCTATTTTGGGTCCTTGCCATCTGCCATAGCGGTTGGCTTTATGGTAAGTGTTTTATTTGTAGATAAGTTACAGTACTTCGAAATAGATGGATGATGGAACTTGCCATGGTGACTGGTCTTATGGTTTTTGGAGTATTGTATGTTTTTGGAGTAAATTAATTTTGAAAAGCTCCTCATCCTTCTCACGACTGCGGTTGGCGAACTTGTACCCCTCGTCCTTCTCACCTTTGCCAACAGCACAGCTCGTCCAAGAGAGCAGATATTTGCAGGCTCAGGCAATGCCTCTACAACATGAATTTGAACCGAGGTCTAAATCAAGGCCCAATTTTTGTCAATCGGGAAGTTCCAAGGTCGAAACTGGACAATCCTATCGGTCTCATTCGGATAGCGGTTTGGATCTCCATTGTTTGACTATCGGTGAAATTCTTCCCGAAAACTCCTTATCGGTGTAACCCATCTATCGGAGGGAACTGTGGGATTTACCCCAATTGTTCATGTCTCCCCGATGTAGGGTTTTTTGCTTGGTTCTCTAGGTGATGTGTGAGAAATATTTAGGGTTACCTTCTGTTCATTTTGCGAAGATGTTGCATCATCACATGGATCCCTTTATTGAGCCCACATGCAAGAGCTATGGCTCCTCCTAGTTGAATTTCCACTCATTTCTCCATGTGAAACAAATATCCAGCATAGTAAGAAGCCATTCATTTCAGCTGCATGTTCTATAGTATTCATTGATAATAGCGTTGATCAACTCGCATCTCCTCTGATGCCACTTTATAGTTTTGTATCACTTTCTCCTCATCAATCGCATGTTTCAAGTATTCTGAACAACGCTCAATTCGTTACCTCATGGACACACATGATTTGAACATCAAACACTGCATCAATGTTCTCCTTTAAAAAGTTTTATCAGTGCCTACAAGGTGATAGGCATAGCTGAAGAGTCTATGGCCAGAAATAGGCTCTCTGACAGGTTGGATTTCGTAGCTCGTACAATGGTCGGGGGTGTTTGAGGTCAAGTTGACAACTGCACTAGATCTGACTCCACCTGGAAACTAGAACAGCTGACTTCTGTACCCGATTCCCATATATAGATGGCCGAGATTCATCGAAGCACCTTGCAGGGCCTCTGAGGGCTTCTGAACCCTTGATAGAAAAACTGAGCTTGAGAAGCTCATATAGGACACACCTTCGGCGTAATAATAATAATAAGATAAAAGATGTGAATAGAAAATAATTCCTGTTAGTAAATTCCTCTTAATTTAACTCAAATTTGAAATGAAATATAACTAAACACGTCAAAAAAAATTCATACGCCTCTAGCTTGGCAAGTTGGTCGTGGAAGGAGGAAAACAATCTATCAACGAGCCTTATATCTGAAAGAGTTTTTCCGACATTTCTCCAACGAGAGCTTTTTCTTCTGCTAAAACATCTTATGGCAGCAAGAATGCCCATCCGCGCTCTCACTTCCTTTTCCTGCATTCTCACCTTCTCACTTTTGCTTCTCCGCTGCACTTCCCTCTCGCGAGATGGGGTAATTCTGCTTAAAATAAAAATGGGAGATTGGAGGGACACCAGAAATGCTTTGAGAGACTGGAATGAGTCTCACCAAAATCCATGTGCTTGGAAAGGAATCTCCTGTGATACTTTCAACACCGTTACCACTATTGATCTCACGGGGGCCTCCGTTTCTGGCAACCTCACTTCCGCTATATGCGCCCTTTCTAATCTCACTGCCTTGACTCTCCAAGGCAATGCTTTCAGCGGTCCTTTCCCTCGCGGCCTTTTGCATTGCAAGCGTTTGCAGAAGCTCGATTTGTCGAGCAACCGGTTTGCTGGAACGCTGCCCACTCGTATCTCCGAATTGAGTGACTTGAGAGAGTTGAACTTGGCATATAATAGTTTCATTGGCTCCATTCCTCCAGCCTTTGGAACGCTGACAAAACTCGAGGCTCTCTTCTTTAACGACAATAGTTTGAGTGGAGCATTCCCTAATTTTGTCGGGAATTTGAAGTCTCTGAAGAACCTCACGTTTGACAATAATCCTCTGCGTCCTGGTATGCTACCCACTGAGCTTGGCAATTTAAAGCAACTGCAGCAGTTATGGCTACGGAACTGTAGTCTTGTGGGCCGAATCCCGACTTTCTTGGGCAATTTAACGCAGCTGGAGGAGTTGGATATGTCGCTGAACCATCTCTCGGGTGAGATCCCTACCAGTTTAATGGCTCTTTCGAGTTTGACAATTTTGTTGCTCTTTGACAACAATCTGTCTGGGCAAATTCCGGCCAATATTAGCCAACTGAGGAGCTTAATCAGTTTGGATTTCAGTGACAATCAACTTCACGGCACAATTCCCAACGGAGTCGCCAATCTCACATATTTGAATTCTCTGCAATTGTCTGGCAACTGGCTTACTGGAGAGATAACTGCTGAGCTCGGCAAGCTACGCTACTTAAGTTACTTGAAGCTCTACAGCAACAAGCTCAGTGGATGGTTGCCCCAGAGTTTGGGTACATTCTCCAATCTCATTCTTGTGGATCTGGTGGGAAATGAATTGGAAGGCCCTCTGCCAAAGAATCTGTGTCGGAGAGGAGCGCTCTATAGCTTTCTTGGCACTTCAAATAAATTCAACGGTAGTCTGCCTTCGTCCTTTGCAGAGTGCAAAACTCTAGAGCTTCTGCGCGTCGACAACAACCAGCTGAGCGGTGAGATTCCTCGTGGGCTATGGGGTGCTTCCAATCTCGAGGAATTGTTTCTTAACAACAATAAGTTTGAAGGTCAAATTTCAGCTGCAATTGGCGAAGCGAAGAATCTGACTCGGTTGGAGATGAGCAACAACCGGTTCGAAGGAAGAATTCCTGCACAAGTTGGAGAGCTGACAAAACTTGAAGAATTTAAAGCCAGCAACAACCAATTGTCCGGGCCCATTCCACATGAGCTCGCGGGTTTAAGTTTGATCAATATTCTCCAGCTGGACCATAATAATCTCTCAGGCCAAATTCCGAAGGAAATAATGTTGCTAAAGAAATTGAGTCAGCTCAATTTGGGTCACAATCGACTAACAGGCGAAATCCCTGCGGCTCTGAATGACGTCATGAACAGTCTTGATCTGTCAAACAATTTTCTTTCTGGCGGAATTCCTTCACAATTAGGACACCTGAAACTGACTATTTTCAATGTATCAGACAATGATTTGTTTGGATGCATTCCTGACACTCTAGATGTTTCGGCTTACAAGCAGGGTTTTCTGAGCAATCCGAAGCTATGCGGGGGTCATAATTTGATGCTACCTCCGTGTTCCCCTCCTCATAAATTGTCACCTCAGAGTTTAGCTAGCATGCTGGTGTCGCCTTTACTTGTAGTAACCGTGACTTTGTGTTCCATTTGTCTGTGTTGTTCGTTTTTCAGAAAGCCAAACAGCACGCCATCGTGGAAATTAACTCCATTCCACTCGACAGATTTGGACGAGTTATACATCCTTCACAATTTGAAGGAGCGTAATGTGATCGGATCCGGAAGTGCTGGAAAAGTTTACAAGGTCATTCTCCACAACGGCCAAGCGGTAGCCGTTAAGAAGATTCGAAACATGAGCGGATCAACAGGAAGTTTTAAGAGAAAAGGGCAGCAACAAGAGAATAAAATTGGGGAAGTGGAGGTAGATACATTGGGACTCATCCGGCACAACAACATCTTAAAGCTTCTCTGCTGCATTTCAAGTGAAGAGTCCAATTTCAAGCTATTGGTATACGAGTTCATGTCCAACGGCAACCTGTTCGACTGTCTGCACGGTGGCCCAGGACGACAAACGCGGTTGACATGGCCGATGCGATACAAGATTGCTCTTGGCGCAGCTCGTGGGCTTAGTTATATGCATCATGATTGTTCCCCTCCAATATTGCACAGAGATGTAAAATCCCAAAACATCTTGCTGGACGGGGATTTTGTGGCTAAAATTGCAGATTTTGGGGTATCGAGACTGCTTGATATGTTGGGCGATGATTATACGGTGTCTGGTTATGTAGGGTCGCACAGATATATAGCCCCAGGTACCAACACTTTCTCTCCTTGAAATTCTAATAGTTTATTTTTCCTGGAGAAAATATCTCTGTTTTTAATGTTTTTTTTTTTCGCGCAAAATGTTGCGAGTAGAATATGTGGAGAGGCTAAAGATAAACGAGAAAAGTGACGTGTATAGCTTTGGAGTGGTGGTATTGGAGCTGGTGAGCGGGAGGAGAGCTACAGGTGAGGCAGAGTATGGAGAGGGCGTGGACATCGTGCGTTGGATATACAACACAATTTTGATGGGCGGAGAGATGGAAGTAGTGCTGGATGAGCATGTAGTAGAAGATAATTGCAGAGAACAAATGCTACGCGTCTTACGTCTGGGTTTGCTTTGCACGGACAGAAATCCAAACCGTCGGCCTTGTATGAGAAAAGTAGTCGATATGTTAGATGATTACGGTACGGACGATTGTAGAGAGACAAGTGAAAAAGCAGTATTTCGACAACTCCAGAGGGGTTCAAGTAAACACTCCGAGAGGGCGAACGAATGTGTCTACTTCTCAGATTAACGGACTTGAATTAAAACAAGCTCACTAAAAGGAA
>VDFB02128519.1:12031452-12084209 GCA_007258455.2 Sequoia sempervirens | reverse complement strand
TTGAAATCCTTGCTCTCAAATTTGTAATAAGCTCAATAGCAATAAAGCATTGTCGCAAATCAATTATACTTTGTTGCATGATCTAAGATGAAAAATAAGTGATAGGTTTGGTTGCATTTACATTTTTTGGTGAAATCGATCAATGATCGAGATTAGAGGAAAGACTAAAAAAGATTAGCAGTGGAGAATTGATGAGAGGATTTTATTGATTGTTAATTGACTGCATTATTTCAAATAACTGATCACATGATTTAGTCAAGAGAATTGATTAAAGTGATGACTAAGATTTACAGTTTGTTGATAGGATTGATTACTTAGTTAACTATTTTAAAATATCAGTGGACTTAAAATGAGTGAGAGTGAAACAAAATTGATGGATTGGTGAACTGATTAGATTGGTCAGTGGACTAAGAGTAAGTCTCAGTTAGGAGGTGAGGTGGAAATGCATGAAAAATAATAATTATTTATTAATGGCATGTGCAAAATGGATTAAAAAATAATTTATTTTTTTAAATTTTTGGAGAATGGATAAATTAAATAATTGAATAATTATTTAGTTTTGACAATTAGAGAATTAATTAAATAATAATAAATTATTTAATTAATGAAACAATAATTAGTAGATTAATTAAATAATCAAAATTATTTAATTAATAGAAGAAATTTGCTGAAATAAGATAATTTAATTAAATAATAAAATTGATGATACCTAATGATGAAAAATGATGATGTTTTAGAATAAATATGCTAGTCAAATTTAGGTGTCTATATTTTGCCCCTCTTTGAGACAATGCTTTTTTATAGTGTTGTTTCAAAGAAAGTTTGAAATAATTTGCGATGGCATTCCACAGTTTGTCTTGGTGAATGAATAAATGGAGGTAAGATGGCCCCTTAGAAGCATGATGAAAAATAAAATTTTTGGACCAAACTCTTGAAAAGGAGTGGGTATGACAAAATGGATGAAGAAAATGGTAAATTAGCAGAAGATTGATCATGTAGATGAAAAAAGTTTCTAATTTTCTAGAAACTTGAATCCAGAGGAGTTGATCGATTGGGTCAATGCCATGGAAGAGTATTTCAAGAATGAGGAAATAGAAGATCTGGAGAGGGTCAAATTTGCAAAGTCCAAGTGGAAAGGCCATGCTAGTATATGGTGGAAAGAAGTATAGTTGGAGAGAAACCAAAGAGGTAAAGAGAAGATAACCAGATGGGATTGAATGGTGGAGAAACTAAAGAGGAAGTTCATTCTTATAGATTATGAACTAGATTTGCTAAAGAAGATACAAGGATTGAAGCAAGTAGGGAGGTCTATCAAAGAGTACACAGAATAATTCTACAAGGTTTTGATCAAAATATACCATTCTAATAGGTCAACAAGGAGAAGGTTTCCCATTACATTTGTTGAGGAATGTGAATCAAATTTACTAGCTTGATTGACTTCCTGAAGCAGTTGTGTTTTCCTCCTTCATCAACTTGAGTTAAGTCATTGGTTTTCAAGTTTATCTAACTGAAGTCACAGGGTTCTAAGTTTTAGAATATCCTGACTTAGTGATTGTGAAGTGACAAAGCGATCCCTTTATTTTCGGTGAGTCGCAGATTTTGGGAACTTCACAACCTCTAACACAAGGTTTTCAAGTTCGCTTTTCCAATAATATAGCAACTTGGATGTTGACAAACATGGGGACCACTTGGAGCAGTAATGTGAACAATGGCCAGATAGTTCTTTATCGGTGGGAACTTGTTCTTTGTACCATCGATGGTCTGATGACATTCAATGTCATGGGACCTAATATGATGGTGCATTATAACGAAGGCCGATAGGTGGTAATGACATGGAGGATAGTTGGCATGTGGACTGATGTGCTCAGTGAACATTGGTATTGTCGAGACTTCATGTTGGGTCTCATCGATGGAACAATGGAGTGGTGAATGTACTGAAGACTCTTGTCACTGGGATAGTGCTTCATTAGCAGGACTCTGAAGGTGGTTCCCCCAATGGACCAATGACTCTCATCAGTGGGACTCTTGATCTTGTCTCATCGATGACCTGATAGACATGAAGATGCAATGTGAACATTGGAAAAACTTCCCTATATCAGTGGGAGATGAATTGGTGTCCCCCCGATATGATGATGGCTAACTCAGTGACCTATGTAAAATGTCTCAGTGGGACCCGATTAATGATTAGCTCAAAAGTAGTGATTGGTTGCATGTCTATGATGGTTAAGCTACTCATGGTTGTTCGTTTGTTGTGGTTAGGGTTTCTTGGAACGATTAAGAACAAAATGTGAATGCCATTATGGGGTTGTTAGATTGGTTGTGAGGCTAGGTAGCCGAGAGAGAGATGAATCTCGTAGGAGGTGAAGGCTGAGTGGCTATATGATAGATAGGTCAAGAGGCCAATGGTTGAGTCATGAGGCTGTGTAGCCGAATGAGATGTCTCTCATTGAGGGAGGTGGTTGTGATGGGTTATGCTGTTGAATATTCTTCAAAATGAAAAAGATGTAAACTCTATAAAGGCTATGATTGTGATATTGTATTGTAACTGTATTTATTTGCTAAATAATATAATGGAAATTTGGGCTTTAGGAGTGTGGGGTTTTTTTGCTTGTAAGGGTTTTCCCCATGTATATCTATGTGTTCATGTATTTTGTTTCATCTTTCATGGTTGTTGGTTCTGTTTGCTGAATTTGTTCATGGTGTTGTTGAAACTGGTTGTTTTTCATGAGTTTCTTTCAAAAGGATTAATGTGGGAAATGAGCTATGTATGGTTCCACTTTATGGCATAGTAGTTTGTGTCTTTGAGGTAATCTAATGAAATGAAAATTATTGAAGGCACTATTGATCTTGGATGTTTTCTTTCTAAGATGACCATGATTTCCCTTCAACATTAATGGGTTGAAACCAAATATCCAAGAGGAGTTGATTTTTCTAAGGATGTCTACCATTGAAGATGCATATCAATTTTCTTTGAAGGTAAAAGAAAAGTTGATCAAAAGGTTTGAAAGCAAGCAAAGGGGTGGAGGTCATGGTGAAAGGCTAGTGGATGGTCATATGGAGGTCAAAACAAAGATCAAAAGAAGATTGAAGGATCTATTAGTAGTTAGAACTAGAAGGGAGACACTACCTACCATCCTCAATTGATCAAAATAATTGAGACCAAAGAGGAAGAGTAAGATCTAGATGAGGACTGGGAAGAGGAGGCTTTCATGGAACCTATTTTCAATGCAGAGGACATAAAGCCTACAAGTGTCCTCAAAATCAAGAGAGGAAAAATAGAAGACCTGAATGAAATGAACGAGTTGCACATGTAGATGAAGATGTCGAGTTTTCACATTCTCAAGACACTAAAAGAGGAGAGGCCCTTGTTGTTAGAAGAGCCTTGTTGAAAAAGGAGAAGGAACCAAATTAAAGAAAAAACCTATTATACACTTGATGTAAGTGTGAAGGTAAAGTTTGTAATGTTATCATTGATGGAGGTAGCACCGATAATCTTGTTTTAGAGGAAATGGTTACTAAGTTACAATTGGAGAAGAGAAGGCATCCATATCTATATTGAATCATATGGTTGTAGAAGGACCATAGGGATTTGGTCAATGAGCAATTCTTGGTAAATTTTAATATTGGTAACTATCATAATAAGGTTTTGTGTAATATTATACCTATAGATTTTTTCACATGTTTTTAGGAAGACCATGACAGTTTGATCGGAGAGTGGTACATGATGGACATGCCAACACCTATTCCTTAACAAAGGATAGTATTCGTCATAAGTTAAAACCCCTAAAGGAGACAAAATAAAAGGTATGTAGTAATGCAAGGATTTGTTTGGTTGATGGAAGAAAGTTCCTAGAAGGTATGAGATGTGAGCATATGTGTTTTGTATTGATCCCTAGAGTTGAAAAAGAAGATACTAATGAGGTACCTATAGAAGTTTCAAATTTATTGAATGAGTTTCAAGATATTGTTTCTAATAATATGCCTGAAGGTTTATCTCCATTAAGGAAGATTAGCCACTAGATGGACTTGATTCCTCGATCTAGTTTTTTGAATAAGGTAACTGATTGTATGACTCATCTAGAGAGGGAAGAGTTGAATACAAAAGTGCAATATTGAGTTGTTGTGAAATGGATTGATCAAATAGAGTTTCAGTCCATGTTCAGTACCTGCAATACTAGCACCAAATAAGGATGGGGATGGTGGATGTGTACAAATTTCAAATCCATCAACAAGATCACCATCAAGTATAGATTTCCCTTTCCAAGGATGGATGCATCATGGATCATTTGAGTGGAGCTAGGTGCTTCATGAAGATAGATTTGAAGAGTGGTTATCACCAAACTCATATTAGAGAAGGAGATGAATGGAAGACAACCTTCAAGATCAAAGAGGGCTTGTACGAGTGACTATTCATGCCCTTTGGGCTAACCAATCCATCGAGAATCTTCATGTGGCTCATGAATGAGGCACTAAAAGAGTTTTTGGGTAAATTTATCATCTTTTATTTGGATGATGTTTTATTTTTTAGCAAGACATTGGAGGAGAATTTGATGCATATCAAAAAAAATTTTGAGAAGCTAAGAGAGGATAAGTTGTTGATCAATTTGAAGAAACTTGTAGTTTTGTGAAAAGAGAGTTGGTATACTTGGGATTTGTTGTCTCAGTGGAAGGTCTTTTAAGATAGACCCAAAGAAGGTAAAATATATCATTGAATGGTCTACACCAAGAAGTTCTATTGAGGTGAGATCTTTTCATGGTTTTTCTAGTTTTTATAGAAATTTTATCAAAGGTTTCAATAGTATTTGTGCACCTAGGTATGTGCAGGATCATCATGGAAAAAACAGGCCCTTAAGTGGCAAAAAAATTAGAAAAATTAGAGTTAGGTAACTTGACGTAAAAATTTGAATAAGTTATCTTCTTTATTTAAAAAATATGTAAGAATAGAATATGTAGCAAATTGAATGTAGTTTCTAAATTACTAGGTTTATTTAAAAACAAAAATCTATTTGGTGAAAATTTGAAATTTCAATAGTACTTAAATTTGGGGAAAAATAAGAAGTAGGTGTCTATCTAACCACCCTAACCACAATAAAATGATAATATTTTTTTTATAATAAATTTCATATATAAGTAGAGGACTCATGTCCCGATGTGATGCATATTTTTTTATAATTTTTTTCCAAGTAAATAATTAATTATGAATTTTTTATTACAACTTTTAAAAAATATAAAAACTCGTATGTCTGACCATCATAACTTGGTCAAAACTTCATGAAATTCATTTTTTTTGTTTTAATCCTATAGTATGCAAAGCATAGAATGTGACACATGTTTCAGATTCAAAAAATATGATACCGCTTGAAAGCTATAAATATTTTTCAATCAGCTTATCAATCAATACTTTAGTCGTAATTCAAATAGAAAATGAATAATAATTATTTATTAAATTAAAAGTAAAGCATAAATTTATATTGGTGGAAATTTGAGAATCTCCTTTAAAAACCCTTGTCGTTTCATCAATTTTGGGTAAAGAAAAGTCGTCAGCCGCATACCCTACACATACCCATCATATCGCCACTTTTTGGCCCATCATGATCCTGCACATACCCACCTCTAACTAAAAAAATGATAGGGGATAGAAAAGAGTTTAAGTGGACTATAGGAGAAAAAAAAAATTGATATGTTGAAGAAGAAAGTTATAGAGCAACCCATTTTGACACTTCTAGATTTCAACAAGGTATTTCAAGTAGATTGTGATGCTAGTGGTAATGCCATTGGAGCTATTTTAAGTCAAAAATCTAAACCCATTGCCTATTCTAAGTAAAAATTTGAATGATGCAAAGAAGAAGTATTCTATTTATGATTAGGAGCTTTATGCTATAGTTCAGGCTTTGAAGAAATGGACACTATTTATTGCCAAAAGAGTTTGTTTTATTTATTGATCATCAAGCTTTACAATATTTAAATAGTCAAGGGAAGTTGAATCAAAGACATTTGAAATGGGTTGAGTTTTTGCAAAGTTATACATTTTTTTGAAGCATAGGAGTCACAAATCTAACATAGTTGTAGATGCCTTAAGTAGGAAGCACAGTTTATTAATAGAAATGCAGATTGAACTTTTTGGGTTCAATGAACTCAAGAGCTTGTATCTCGAGGACCCTAATTTTGCATAGGCTTGGAGATCTTGCATGGAGCTTATCACTTTGGATAGGATGATATGGTTGGATTTTACAATCCAAGATGGTATGTTGTTTTGAGGGAATCAGTTGTGCATTCCAAGGAGTTCCATGAGAGAGAACCTAATCAAGGAGAAGCATAGTGGAGGATTAGCTAGATACTTTGGTCAAGATAAGACCATTGCTATTTTTGGTGATAATTACTATTGACCACAATTACAACAAGATGTGAAGAATTTTGTGCAAATTTGTAGAGTATGTTAGATGGCAAAATAAGCAAGTTAAAAGTTGTTGGATTGTATTAGCCATTACTTATACCTAAGAGGCCATGGGAAGACATTAGTATGAATTTTTTCCTTGGATTGTCGAGGACACAGAGAGGGCATAATTCCATATTTTTGGTGGTGGATACATTTTCAAAGATAGCACTCTTCATTCTATGTCATTAGACTAGTGATGTTGTTCACATTGTAGAGTTATTTTTTAGAGAGGTGGTAAGACTACATGGCCTACCCAAGAGCATAGTTTTAGACCGAGATACCAATTTTGTTGGGTATTTCTCATGGAGGAAATTGTGGAAGAAGTTGATGAAGATTGATTTGAAGTTTAGTTCTACACACCATCCACAGACTGATGGACAAATGAAGGTGGTGAATATGAGTTTGGGTAACTTTATGAGATGCTTAGTAGGAGATAAACCTAAAGAATGGGATTTGATATCACCACAGGTAGAATTTTCTTAGAATATTTCTATCAATGGGAGGACTAGTAAATCACCATTCCAAATTGTGTATGGGAGTAGTCCAAGAATTACTTCTGAACTAAGAAAGATAGATAAGGGAGAGAAGAGTAGTGTTGAGGTTGAAGATTTTGTTGAACACATGAAGAATTTGCATGAAGAGGTGAAGAAACATATTAATAAGATGAACTCTCACTATAATACTAAGGCAGACCAGAAAAGAGGTATAAGGAGTTCTAGGTAGGAGATGAATTCATGGTTCATTTGCAAAAGGAGAGGTTTCTAGTTGGTACATACAATAAGTTAAAGATGAAGAAGTTTGGACCATGCAAGATCCTAAAAAACATGTTTCAGGAAATGCTTATGAGGTAGAGTTGCCAAGTGAGATTCATATTTCACCTATGTTTAACATTGTTTATTTGATAGAATATCATGAAGGAGTTAAGGAGAATGAATTGACAAAGGCACAATGGAACAATCTAGCACCTATGTGAGGAAAGGGAGAGATAGAAGAAATTTTGGATAGTCATGTGGGAAGAAGTACAAGAAATAGGCAATATGTAGAGTACATTCATCATGGTTATCTAAAGTTGAGGTTAACCATCTTGGTTTCCCTCTAACACCTGAGAAGTGACAAGGTAACTTTTCAAATTACCCTAGGTGTCTGATGCAGGAGCATCCAATGGTGTAAGGGAAGTCTTGCATCACCCAAAAATATTATATTTTCATTTTTTTTTGTAGTTTTCTTATTTTTTTGGGGTCCATGGTGACTCATGCAGTCTTCGGGATAGTTAGAAGTTTGAAACAACCAAACGTAGTCACCTTCTAGTTTTAGTAAGTCGGCCTATTTGGGTTCCTATGGACATGAAAATTGAATCCAAGGAGTGAAATTAGAAAATAATATTTTTGGTGAAAGAATCATCTCAAAATCCTAAACTATTTGGAAGGTATTAAATTTTCTTCCCAAGGAAAAAATTTCTTCAATGAAGTTTAAAACTAAAAAATTGAGGCCCTTCAAACCCCTAGAATAGGGTGCAAAATATTTGATCTTACAAATCTGACAAAAGATTGTTGTAGATCTCTTCACAAGCTTCCCAATGATTTATTACAATTGAAAATCTAATGGTTGGATTAAAAGTTATGACCTCAAGAAGTTATAAATAAATAAATATAAAAAAAATAAAAAATATTCTACAGTAGGAAATAGACGGTGGAATTTATGGCACCAAAATGGGGTTACACCTTCTAGAATATTCTAAGGTAGTTACACTTCCTAGATAAAGAGGGAGAAAAGGGGTTACAAAAGGGAGTTCCAGTAGTGCAGATCATGGTTTTTAGCTTGCAGATTTCTATAGTGAGAAGGTCCATGTGGCTATAGTATGCTATTTTCTGAGTATTGTAATTTCACTTCAAGATAATAGAAAGCAAGTGTTTCTTTCTACATTTTATGTTTATCTCTCTTGTTTAGTTGTGTGAGTGGTTTTGTAAGGGGAGTACCCTCATCATACCAACATGGGAGAAATTATGCACTTTTGCATAGAGACAAAAAAAACATAGAAATCAAAGGAAAAAATCTACCTTTTGGGGTCAAATTATCAATTTAAGGATTAGAAAATGACACAAATAGGATAATTATTTAGATGCACAATGCTCGAAAACCAAAAATGTTTAAAAAACCATATAAAAGCAATTATGCCCAAACTAGTTGAAATTGTACCTAACAAAGCAACAATTGCACACTTTTATGTAGCAGATGTGTCTAAATGAGAAACAATTGATCCCAAACTCCTCTCAATTACACCATTATGCAAACAGTTGCATGAAACAACACTATGACTATAAAAACACTTTAAAACTCATAAAATTTGATTAGTAGCAAGGAATGGATGGTCCCATTAGGTGTGCCAGAATGTTGACCTAGAATTTCAATTGTAAATCTAAATGATAATCAACAGACAACAAGATTCACAATCAAAAGATCAAACCAATGATGTCATTTAAAAGAATATCAAACAAACAATCAATACCTTAAACCTATGAGACCTTCAAGTTGAGCTCCATCATTCTCCTCTTTTCACCTTGGAGAATGGTGTTTAAATCCTTTCTCTCAGATTTGTAATAAGCACAATAGCAATAAAGCATTGTTGCAATTCAAATATACTTTCATTGCACGATCTAATATTTTAAAAAAAGAGTGATAGGATGGTTGCATTTATAGATTTTTGGTGACACCAATCAATGGCTGATATCAAAGGAAAGACTAAAAACTATCAATGGTGGATAATTGATGAGAGGATTTGATTGATTGTTAACTAACTGGATGATTTTGGATAACTAATTGCATGATTCAATCAAGAGAATTAGTTAAAGTGATAACTGAGACTCACACGTTGTTGATAGGATTGATTGCTTAGTTAACTATTTTGAAATATTAACATGGACTTAAATTGAGTGAGAGTGAAATAGAATTGATGGATTAGTGGACTGATTAGATTGACCAGTGGACTTGGAGTAAGTTTCACTCAAGAGGTGAGGTGGAAATGCATGAAAATTAATAATTAATTAAATTAATTAATTATTAATGGAAGTGTGAAATGGATTAAAAATTAAAATAAATAATTGTATTTATTTTGGAGAATGGATAAACTAAATAATTGAATGATTATTTAATTTTGAGAATTGGGGAATTAATTAAATAATAAAAAATTATTTAATTAATGGAAGAATAATTAGTAAATTATTAAAATTACTTAATTATTAGAGGAATTTTGATGAAATAATATAATTTAATTAAATAATAAAATTGATGATACCTAATGATGGAAAATAATGATATTTTGAAATAAATATGTTAGTCATATTTAAGTGTCTATAATAATCACCTTTACACATTATTATATGAGTCAAAATTTGAAATTCAATGATGATTTATATAACACTTATAAGAAACATTATGAAATAAAAATGATGACTAGTTATGATGGCCACACAATCCCCTTAATTTTGTTTGTCTTGTTAATATGAAAATAATAGATCCTTCATAAATAGTGGTTGCACTATTTTATAATGATGTAATCATTTGCCACAACAATTGCATGATTTCCCCAATATTCTAAAATTATCGCAATACTTATACCACCACTATGGTGATTTCATAACTTCCTACATGCTAAATTAGTGGTTTCACTTGATCACACAAAAATATGAATCAAAGCAACATATAAACCTTTTATTCTTTGTATTTCACGTCCCTTCACATTCCTTGTGTCCCCAACAAATATTAACCTTTCTTTTATTTGTTTTATAAGTGGAGAGAATATTTTTAGACAAGATAAGATAAAAAAATCTAAAATTTTATTTTAGTATTCTCCATATCAATCCCCGAAACAAAGCATGTTTTTCCATCCTTAGTGTAGTCTATTACCCACACCTTATTTGGGCAACCCCATCCAATTATTCTCAATTTCTTAGTCCATTCATACTTAGGATTTGAATTTTTCCATGTGTGCAACTCAATTGTTTACATGTTTTTTATTTCTATGTATGTAATTCACATTTTCAACCATTCTTTTGTTCAATTTACATCTTTATTTACCTCCAAACACCTTCTAATAGGCCCTCATAATCAAGATAGTTGTATCACTTGTAGTAGAGACAAAAATGGCTTCCTTCTAAGGATAAGGTTCTTCATTCAAATTTTGGTTTTCCAATCACTCTTGGCCAATGACATTTATTCAAACATTAGTACTTATTGTTTTATTATTTTAATCTAGTTAATTCTCAATTTACTAGGTATTTATTTATTTCATATATAAATTATTTACTATTAATAGGAGATATCATAATTTTATTTATGTTGTTTCCTTTACAAATAATTTAGTAATTCAAACAATCCAAAGATTCTAATCAACTCAAACTTGAAAAACCAAATATTTATAGTAATTTGATCTTAAAATCATTTTTTTATAATATAAGAAGTGAAGGAGGTCATTTGATGGTCCTACCTTTCACACATCCATGTTAAGTAGTTAAATTGAATATCGATTGCTAAAACATATATTGCAACATCAAACACTTGATTTGCAAGTTTCAATTTCTTGCATTCTTGTGATTTGGTAGTTTTGTAATATTATGACATTGAATCTTTCCAATTTTGAGACTTTATAATATTTTAAACAACATTGTAAATTCTTTTCAAACTACTATCTAACCTTGTATTTATCTTGTCAAACCTACCCAAAACCTCACCGAACGACCTCCTTGGCCTCTAGGATTTCAATTTTCTAGAACTCTTGTGGATTACTAAAATATTTTTTGTGGGTTCTTTATTTGATCCCCTAAACAAGTGCCAAAAAATTTATCCAACATGACCCTAAGAATTTGCATGTACTCATTTTGATGTATATATAATTAGTGAAATATAAGAAACCCTAATAATTTTAATTCTATAGAACATGGATATTATTTCTTATGTGTATAATAATGTGAATCAATTTTCTTTTAATCAAAATTGAAGTGTATTAACCTAAATTAACAAAGATTTGGAACACGAGAGCTGATCTCCAAGCTAAGATTTTAGCCATCCTGGGTTGCCTTAGTGCTTATCTTTCGGGTATCTACCTGGGCCTACCATTTACTATTAAGGAGGTGTCACACAACTTTTGGAATGGTATTCTGGAGAGAATACAAAATAAACTTGTTGGTTGGAAAGGCCAGCTTCCTAGTAATGTTGGTAAACTCTAGATTCTTAAGGCCTCCCTTCAAGGAATTTCTGTCTACTTTCTCTCTCTCTTTAGGATTTCAGGCTCCATGGCTGAAAAGTTGGAAAGAATTCAAAGATCCTTTCTCTGGACGGGAATGGAAGAAAAGAAAAGACTTGCCCTGGTGAATTGGGAAACTGTTTTTCACCCCAAATGTCAAGGGGGCCTGGGGATTAGGAATATTACTAATTTGAACAAAACCCTTATTGCCAAGATTGGCTAGAGTTTGGTTTAGGAAAGGGCAGAATGGTGTAATATAATGAAGGCTAAATACCTTAAGCAGAGACATTTTTTAGAACTTTGCACCTGATTGATCTTCTTCCGGGCTCTAAGATTTGGAACAATATCCTTAAGAGTAGATCCATCTTGAAGGAAGGGTTCAGATGGAAAATTGGTAATGGGAGATAAATTAGGTTCTGGGAGGATAGCTGGATTGGGAGCAAACCCCTTGCTGACAGTCACTTTAATATAATAAGGGAACATGCTAAAGATCTCATTGGCACTTATATTTCTGATTATACCTCAACTAGAGCTAGATGAAAAAATCTAAAGTTGTCTTTCTTACATTGGCCTAACCTTCTGCCAAAGGTTACGGAGCTCTAAGAGATTTTGAAAATGGCTAGACTCCCTCTATTTCCCAAGGAGGACGTAATTTTTTGGTCAAAGAATCACACAGGGGAGTTCACTGTCAAGTTTGCTTATCTGTTGCTTCTCAGATTTGGTGGTGATGAGCCGTGCTGGAGGAAGTTGTGGATTCATCAGCTTATCCCTAAAATAAACTTCTTCTAGTGGACCTCCATCCATGGGAAAATTTTAACTATTGATAACCTTGTCAAGAGGGGCTTTCAATTCCCTAATTGGTGTACTCTTTGCAGAAGAGAAGAAGAAACCATCCCCCATATTTTTATTCACTGCATGTTTTCTACCCTAGTCTGGTAGAATGTTTTATAGAGACTGAACATCTCTTGGGTTTTTAATAGAGATATCCAGCAATTAATCTTAAATTGGAAATGCCCCTCCAATCATCTATTAATTAAACTACTCTAGCAACTTATTCCACCCCACATCTGCTGGTGCTTGTGGAAAGAAAGGAATAACAAGATTTTCAAAGAAAAGGAGAACAATGTGGATGGTCTATTGATAATCCTTAATAAGCTGCTCCTAGATAATATCTCAAAATGTAAATGGAAGATTCCTACTAATCCCCCGAATGTTTGGGATAGGAACATTACTATTGCTTGGAATTTACCCAATGAGGTCCTGAGATTCGACAACTCCAAATCAATCATCAAGAAGCATACTAGATGGAGAAACCCTAAACAACCTTGGGTTAAGCTTAACTTTGATGGGGCTACTAGGGGAGGGATGTCTACTACTGGAGGTATAATCAGGGATCATTCTGGCAGCCCGGTTGTTGCCTATGCGGGGAATTTGAGTGATCATACTAGTAACCAGGCTAAAGGCATGGCTCTCCTCTGGGGTCTTAAGATTGTGTTGTCATTTGGTATCAAGAATTTGGAAATCGAATGTGACTCAATGCTAATTGTGGAAGCCACTAAAGGGAAGATGAATGTGGGATGGTCCCTAAAAGGTATTATGGAGGACATTTTCCCTCTCCTAATTGCTCTTCATGACTTTTCTATCTAGCATGTCTTCAGAGAAGGGAATGCGACTGCTGAAAACTTGGCGGTGGCGGGTCTTGATATTGAAGGGCTTCAGTGTTGGTGAAATGAGGTTTCTTTTCCCCCTTGGCTTTGGTGTGTTTAAAGGAAGATCTCAAACATCTAAATGTTGAGTCCTAGATGGTGCTTACTTATTTTAGCTGGGCTCCTTCTAACTTTGGTTAGAATTTTTGGCAGGAGCTAGCTTTTGAATAATTGGCTGTTATGTGAGGTGATGGGTCTCATTTGTATGTCCAATGGCCTGTACGACCTCTTGTGGGCTGGTGATATGGCAAATCTTTCTACCCTCATTGACCAATGGAGTCATCATTTTTTGAACCCCCTAAATTTTTGTGTTCAATTTTTTAAGCTTACAAATTTCACGAGATTTTTTGAGATGGCTAAGTACTAAGTCGATATCATGCCCTTACATGTTGTGGGTGATTTGCACAAGGGAGCTACTACCCTTGCATGGGTTGCGAGAAGTAACATTTATTGCCTCTATTTTCAACTTTTCTGGTCACTTTTTGCTGACCTTTTCCATTTTGATGCTTCTAGAATTGACTACCAACTCTTTTTCCTTGGTTCCCCTATTTTGGTCATTAGCGTCTTTGGTGTGGGAACTATGGGTGGGGATAGAGTGCATGTGGATCCAGACAGGTGTGACGAGTGGAAGGCGAATGCCACTATTTGGAATATATGTAAAGAGGGCGGAATTGCACAGTATATGGAGTCCATGATTGGTCATGATGAGGGTTTGTCTAATAAGTTTGTCACCTCATGGAATGAGGGTAGGGTCACCATTAGTGGCATTTCCTTCAAATTTTATGAGGAGGTTATTGCTAGAGGTACTGGGCTGCTGAATAGTGTCTGAACTTGGAAGAAAACTATGAAAGTACCAGACTAGATTAGTCTGAATTAGTTTTTTCGTGGCGAAGAGAAACCTGTCAAGTTGTGGGGTAGCTTTGACCACGAGGCACTGCCGGAGCCATGGGATAGAGTTTTTTTGGTGATCATGAAATATTTCATGTTGGAAGGAAGGTATGGGGTCTACTATTATTACCACTTTAATTTCCTCAACCACCTTAGGAATCATCTTCATATTTCTATTCCTTTCTTCCTGTATCATGCTCTAGATAGCACTATTACAAAGTTTAATGAAGCCTCTATTTCCAGAAAGAATTATACTATCCTTCACCAAGGCCTTATGTCTAGGCTCTATCATTTCCATATGGCGCTTTTCCCTGCTTGGCCTATCATAGTGCAAGAAGTCTCGTCTCTCCCTGCTCTTGATGAAACCCCAGTTTCTTCTACTCCCCCCTTCGCCATTATTTTGGACACATCGAGCTTGAGTAAGAAAAAATGCCTAAAAAATCCTACCTTGAAAGTCCATCCCCATGGCACTTCCCCTGGTAAGGGCTAGGGGGATACGGGTAGGGAAAGAAAGCGGCCTGCCCCTACCTTGTGCCCTAAGGCTAAAGCCTCTAAAAAAACTAAATTCTACCATCAAATTGATTTCAACATCGAGATCACTGAAGAAGCTAACAACCCCCATCGATCTCATAGACTGGTTCTTAAGCAGGACAAGGTGGGAAGTCTTAAAGAAGCCTCTGATTCAGATAAGGATCTTGAGAGTGACAGTGAAAGTCACGAGGAAATGGTGGTGGGTGGGGAAGGTTAGTTTGTGTTGGTGAATAGCATGTCCCATGTGTCAAAAAGCTTGAAGAAGGGGCCTTCCAGTGACAATGTGATGGAAATTACCACCCAGTCCTCTGATGAGGTTAAAGGAAAAGCCCCCTGCAGGAAGAGCACAAGGAAAAGGATCAGGCTTGGGATGAAGTTGGAATGCTGAAGGGGAGATTGGAGAAGTTGGAAAAGAAGGTCCAGGAGGTGTCTCAATTTTCCCTGAGGGTCATGCACAGGTCGGCCACCAGTCTTTGCTTGTTGCAAAAGGACAAGTTCGTAGATGGTGCTAAAGATGATGCTGGTTTCAAGTAGTTGCTCAAGTTCCTCATGGCAGATTGGGTGACGACTATTCAAGATATGCCTAGCAGGAAGGAAAAGAATTAGGCTGTTGGGCCTTTTGTTCTTTTTTTTTCTCTGTCTAGTTGTTTGGTTTTCCTGCTGAACTTTTTGGACTCTTGGTGGTCTTTGGACTTATTTGGCTGGTCTCATGCTTGCATGAAGAACTTTTTTATTCCATAGTTGTTGGTTTTTGTTTTTTGATGGTGTGTTGTGGGTGATGGCTTTCCCTCTGCTATCACTATGCTATTAATGTGCTTTCACTGGTTGGCCTTTGTTTCCTTGTTCTTATGGGTCAGCACCCTTTTTTTTTTTTTTTTAATTCAAAAACAAGACACACAAGAGATGAGATTTCCAACACAATTGGAAGCAACTTAGAAACATGAATGGGAAATTAAACTAGTAAATTGAGTTTTACAAATGTCAAAAGAGCAACTTGTCCACCTAGGAAAAGGAAAGTGTGTGAAATTAGAATTATTTATAAATTGTTACTAAAATATTCTTGGAAAATTTGGATGCTTTAGGATATGTAACTTTGCAAAAGGGCACACATATCTTATGGGATACTTGTGTAGGGATAAAGGGTACAAGTTAAAACCTTTTCAAAATCTTCTAATGTTTTTTGTGGAATTTTCTTTGTAAGATTTTAAAATTCTCTTCAACTACTACAATTAAATTATCACAACAAAAAAATAAATGAAGGAAAAATAAATGATCAAGACTAGAGAGTAAGACTATGTAAGATAATGAAAACATAAAAGTGTGATGAAACCTATTTAATATTAGATCTAAAGTAGTGTACTTGTGTTGTGGATACCTATAAAAATATCTATGTGAGATTTGGGGGTTTCAAGATATATAATTTTGCAAAGGGGTACAAATCTCCTAGGGGACACAAATGAAACTATATAGGAATCACATAAATTTATGTTGGGTGTTATGTGAGGAAAAAACATTAATTTTGATAATTATCACTTTTTAAAATCTACTCAAAATCACCTATGAAACAATAAAACCCTACAAAAATAAATAATTAAGGGTCTGAACATGCCTCAACCCCCTTAAGTGTTATCCAAATAATACTTTATATGATTACTTGGAAAATAGTGTAGATATACATAATATATTGGAAAGCTAGCTATAATGAACAAAAATAGAGGAAAATACTAAAACCCTAGAGTGTAATGCTAACTTGAGGAGTTGTACAATAGGTGGCAATGCTAGGATATGATCAAATGCACATGATGAAGGGTTTGAATGCAAAAGTATAACAAGAGGACATAATGGAAAGAGGGTATGAAAACCTATGCATGAAAATGGGGATCCTAATCATTTGGGAGAGGGGAAAATACATGTAAAACATCTAGAAGAAAAGGGGAAAGAGAGAGAAACAAGAGGGCTAGAATAAAGAGAAATCCAACTCCAAATCATGAAAAATCCATTAGAAAAATATTCAAGAAATCCTCCAAGAGCACCTACAAGAGAGCACTTCTACAATGTAAGTCATTTCTTCAAAGTCTAAACACTTATGGAAAGAATAGAGTGGGTTGATCAAATGGGAGGAAACTAAGGTCTATTTAGAGGATTTCAAAGGGAACTAGAGAAAATGAATACAATAATTAGGATATGTGGGTCATTAATGAAGCACTAATAAATTTTGGTGAAAAAACACTAAAACCATTAGTTTTAATCAAAGGGTAGACATAATAGTAGGAATGTCCCATTGAGGTGAAAATGACATTTGCTATTGGAACACCCAAACATTGTAGGAAGTAAAATGGGATAAGGATAGGCTTACATAAGAGGTGATATTAAGCTAATGTAATATTGGGTGGGAGATATGAGGGAAATATGGTTGAAACAAGGGTTACCAACTGTAATGTTGCAAAATTGTACCATGGGGATGTGGACACCGAAAAGGAAACCCTTCTACTTTTTCTTCCTAATTAGGCCCTCCTTTTGATTTTGGCCTAATTTTTCCTTGATTTAATGTTGTAATGTGATAACACATTCACATTAGGTCTTGGGCCCTTATGAATCAATAAGAATTTTATGATGCCTTGTAAAAGTGTTGTGAAGTGTTGCAACACAGTCTCACACTTTTCTAGGATCTTATTATTATAATTCTTTTAAATAACCTCTTTTTATCATTTACCAAGTTGTATTTCAAAGTGTTGTAAAGTGTTGTAACAAAATTTCATGCTTTTCTAGGCTTGTCATCAATAATTGTGCCTTTATTATGCTTTAATTGGACCCATTTTACAACTATAGGCCTTAAGTGTATTTTTGAGAATAACCCTGATTAACATCATTTAAAATAACTTAAATTATGACACCCACTTAAATGCCTTGAGTGGGACCCATTCACCATTAGGGGCGAATGAGTCCCCTTTGGCATAAAAATTAAAATAATTTCAAAATATTGGCAGGCTTTTTTTTTTTAAGACCTAAGGTCGGCCCGTGATGTGGTATCTTCAGGAATTATGGAATAATTGTGTATAAATAAGGTTTTTCTATTCATTTTTATCCCCCATTCATTCAATCAAGCATTCAAGCATTTAATCAATCATTCATTCAAGCATCTTGAGCATCTTCACAAGAGTATTCAAGCATTTTGGAGCTATTACTTACATATCTTCAGATTTCTACTTCAAGGGTTTGGTGAGTTGTAGCATTGCATGTTGTTCATTCATCATTCTCTTTATTTATTTCATTTCATTTTCAAGGGTTTAATTACCAACAAGGGGTTTGACCATGGCAAACCCCTATTCTCTAACCCTTCAACCATTTTTCCCTCTCTTTGCATGTGATTTGTAGGTCTTGCTTGCAGATTTATCAAAGAGAAAAAGTGGAAAAGTCATCATTAATTTTTCAAGGCTATTCAAAGTGATCAAAACTCTAATTGAAGCGTGGAGAACACCTACAAGTCAAATTCTACAGTTTCAGACCCAAATTTGTATCAGAAGTAGAAGTGCAAATTGAAGAGTACAATTTCCTATTATGAATTTTTCGAAACCCAGAAGTGGACTAATTCTCCATTAGTGGCGAATGAGTCTGACTACATAGGCTGAAAATAGGAAATTTGTAGATTTGAGTACCTAGTTTCTCGAAACCTGTTCTAGCAGATTCTTCCCAAAATAAGACTAATTCACCAAGCTTGGCGTATGAGTCCTAGTGGGCATTAATAGTGACTTCTGTAGGATTCCAAAGCTCCATTCCATCCTTCTCCATTTTCTAGGTGCACACTTCAATTCTCATAATTTTATGTTACCGTTTACTTGCATGCTTAGGTCTTTTTGCATACAACACTATGTTTTCAAACATTTGTATTTTCCAAGTTTACACTTGGTGGTAAACCCATTTCTTGTTTCCATTCATCTCCAAGGATACCTTATCGTCAGAACTTATATCCTTCATTGGGTTAAGGTCTCTAAGGCACTCTTGAGAATGGATTTTGTGGAATTGGATCTCTTCCTCCCTATTTCCTTTATTGTGGATAAGGAAATGGAGCACCATTTTCCATTGTCCACATTTTTGTGAACCTAGCCTTAGAGAATCATACTTCTAATTTAAAGTGCATTTACATCCTAGGAATAGCTTGCATTGCTTAAATTTTCATTCTAGGGTTTTAAAATTTCATTTCATTGAATAATAGAAAAAAACTACATTTACATCAAATATCTACATCAAAAAACATAAAAAGCATAAAGTTCATTTTAAAAATTCTGATTTTTTTTTAAAAAATGACTCCTTGGACTCATTCGCCACCCTGGGCGAATTAGTCCAGCTCCATATTCTATACTGCATGTTCTATCCTTTGTAGTTCATTTTTTTGATTTTATGCTCTCTGTTGATATCTTTCTATTTTGTTTTTAAATTTGTTGTTTCATTCAATTTATTGCATCTAGTTTGATTTCATTCATTTTCATCATGGATATTTTTTTGAACAAGATTTGGATGTCCTTAAAGTCCTCAGTGGATGTGTCAAGTTGTTCCTTTAGAACTAATCCTAATGACCTTGAACCCACTCTTGCTCCTTCAACTCCTAGTGTATTTCCTCCTCGTGATGTTGATATCATTGGATAAGATGATGATAGAATGAATAGATTCCTAAACAATTGCTTAAATAACCTTTGTTGATGTGTTTTTTTAATGCACTTTCTCAACACAAGAAGTACATAGGTACAGTACCTCTCTTGAAAGGAAATCTCCAATGAGTTTCTGAAAATTACCCCAAGGTCTCTCAGTTGTAAGCTCATGATGTGAATGGAATTTCTCAGTTGATATTTGATGTGATTTTTTTGGTAATCATAGGGTAGCTTATGGAATTTGGCTAGAGATGAAGTGAATCTTAAAATGGAATTCCTAAGATGGGGAGTTAATGTGCAATTTTCTCCAGGTTCGAACAACAATCTTAAACTCCTATTTTATCTTAAGATTTGGCTTTACAATGTGTAGTGAACCTTAGCATAGGATACTTATTAAAAAATGAAAAAGGGCAGGGAAGAGAAGAGGTTCCTGGATTTGAAACTAGTGATGAATAGTGATCATGGAGGGTTCTACTATGAACAACCTTCCCAAAACATAATCTCACTTAACCAGATTAATTCATAGTATCATGAAACTTGTGTAAGATTCTAAGGATTTCAAGTATTAAAACATTCATTCACCATAAACATGCATGAATAAAAGATAGAAGTTTGGAGCATCTTTTTAGTTTATGCCCAGACTAACTTTACATGGCTATCTACAATCGGTAAACAACAAAAAGTATGGACAAGAAAGGCATTAACACAACAAAATCTACACAACCATTGAACAACATAAATTAATCTATCAAAGTAATCTAAAACATAAAAAACAACAAAGTAAATATATCTAAATCAACTAACTATGGGAGATGAACCATGTAACATGCAATAGAAACTCATGAGTAGACCAAAAACCAATAAACTTCTATTAAAATTTCTGCATCATGCCTTTACAACAACTCAACTCTCTTGAAAATGAGAGGAGACCCCCTATTTATAGTATTCCAAAAGAAAAATGAATGGAAAAGATTGATTTGCATTATGTGGCCAAGATTCACTAAAAACTAGGGTTTCACCTACCCCCCAAATATATTACAATTTAAAAATATATTTTTGTCTTTTGCCTATTTTGTCCTTATATGACAACACTATAGAAATTTTTTCTTTTGTTGATTTCCCTTTGTTATAGCTATTATGTGAGGAGATTTGCATTAATGACTGGGTTTCCCTCCTGCTTCTTCAAAGTGACATACTCCATGAACTTGTTGATTAATTCCTAGAGATTATCAATCTCCATTATATTATATTGGAGCACCTGGTAGTTCCATTGCTTGGATCGGCCTATGAGTGTATCCCAATCTCCATCATACTTAGTCATGATGTTCCTGACATGTTCAGATTGGACAAAAGCCAGAGCAGAAAAACTCATAAAAACTATGGTAAGCTCGCCCAACATCCCAGCTTTCATCTTATGGAAATAATGCTTTATCTTTTCTAGATCAATCTTGATGGCGGGCATATCATAACCTATCATTAATTTCAAATACTGAATATAGTCTGCCCTAATGTGTTTGGCCTAATCAATGTCAGGCTCCACTTTATAGAGCACTTTCTCTGGTATCACTTTTCTATGATCGAAGTTTAGCTTCACATATCCACTAGCCAATGATCATCCTTTGTTAATGAAAGCTCCTTTTCCCAAGTCTTTTGAGGAATCTTGAGGATTGCTTCAATTTTGGGGTAGGTGGCCCCATACACTTTTGGGAAGTTAGTGTAGAAATTCCTCATTCCCTCAAGGTATTTTTGTACTTCTAGGAACTTTTTGGCTATCTGTACAACATGATTGATTCCCATGTTGCCAATATAAAGAACCTATTAGAACCAATCCTCTGTTATTTTCACCCAATTCTTCCTTTTCTCTAATTTTTCAATGTGCTCTTTGGGTAGCAACTGTGGTGGTGTGAAGGATGTTGTGGGAATCTCTTCAGTGGATGACTATTGTTGGATGTAAGTCACCAAATTCTCTATTTGCACCTTCATCTCCTCTTTTGAAGATTTATCTTTGTGCATTTGATGCACCACTATGGAAACTAACTCTTGGAGGTGATCTATCATCTGATCCCTGGTGGTTATTCCCAAGTTGATGGTGGAGATGCTATAACTTACTCCTCTAATCATGGGCATGGCTACCTACACAGTCCTCAATCCAGAGATGTCCATGGTCAATTGGGACCTGACCTTAGGCTTCTTCTTTGTGCTGACTTGTACTCTAGCTAAGATAGCCATAAGTCTTGGCTTGGGATCTTTGGGATTTGGAATCTTCTTCTCTAATTTCCTTTCTAACCACTTGAGCATTTGAGACTCTTCCTTGGGTGATTCACAATCACTTTTTTCTTTGTCCTTCCTGACTTCAATCTCTTTATCACTTAGAGCTTATTGCTCCATCCTCATGTCTTTTTCTTCTTCATTAAAGTCCCAGATGAACATTGTGTCTTTGATTGGGGACTTGGTGGCTATGTGTTTCTTGGGGTTGTCCTCTCCTTTATAGGTCTTTTCCTCTTCTTCAGCCTCATGCTTATCTTCCTTAAGATATTCTTCCCTATGAGACTCTATCTCTGTACTTCTTGCTTCAGCGTCGTTCTCAGGCTTATCTTCCTCTTTTTCTTCCCTCTCTTCTTCTTTCTCTTGTTCATCGAAGGAAGGCATCTCTTCATCATGCTTAGGGATTTTGTCTTGTTCCCCTATAGGAGGTTTAGTATCATCCTCCATCTTATCATATACATCCTTCTCTTCTTTGGATGGCAACCACTCAGCCTCTTCTCCAACATTCCTAAGGTGTTGGGCCAAGTCCTCTTCTACGTCTGGATCAAAGGTCTCTACGATATACTTGGTACCTTTATCCTCGTCACCTTCTTTAGAAGACCTTGTCTCCTCTCCTTCATTTACCACTTCATCTATTATTAATGGTTGATGCTCTAAATGTTCATGATACTCAACAACCTCTTCTTCTATAGCCTTCGGTGTTTCCCTCCTATGTTTTCCTTTCTAATTCCTTGGATATAATTAGCATTGTGGCTTTCATCATTGGAGGCTCAGGAAAATGAGGTATTGGAGGAGTAGGGAGGTTAGCAACAACTTGTACTATAAGGGTTTGCACAACAGGGTCCAAGAGTATCCTAGAGAGCTTTGTTGGTGCGTTTCGCAGATGTCTTGCAAGAGATTTTTGGAGGGAAAGTGTAGGTATTGTAGTGGTAGCTATTATTAGAGAGAGGTTGGTAGAAGAGGAAGAGGGAAAAGAGGTGGTTGTGGAAGAAGAATCTATCACCATTATCTATCTCGTTAGTGGAGTGGGGGAAAGTTGGACCGATAGGTCCACTGTGGCAGATACAAGGCTACCATTGCTTGGGCGGCGGGTAGAGGGGTGATAACAGTGGTAGCAAGACAAGAGGCAGTAGATGGGTATTTTGGCTACTTAACCTCTATTTCAATTTCCTTACCCTCATGGAGTGGATCTTCCTATATGGGCAGCAGTTCCTCAAATCCTCCTGATTTTTTCTATTTCTTGGAGGGTTCACCCTTTGAGGCTTTTCTTGAATAGACTTTGTGTTTTGGTTGTCATTTAGCCATCTCCCTCCTCTTCCTAGAGTGGGTATTGGGTGGGGATGATGAATTTTCCTCAGTAGTAGCAGCAGTATCAGTAGTTGTCCCTTTTACTCTGCTCTTAGTTGTACCCTTTGTTTCTTCTACCAATTCGTTGTATGTAAGAGGGACTCCTTGTTGCTTTAGTTAGGAAATCTACTCCTCAACCCATTCTCTTGCTTGTGCCTCCACTAGTTTCATTAAAAGATCGAGGTCATTGACCTCTTCCTCATCCCAATCTATTTCAGGGAGTGGCAGGTTAGCAACTACTTCAAATCGGGGATGTAGTACTATATCCTCTTCTTCAACCACCTAGTCTAGCACCAGGAATAGTTTAACAATCTTCACAAAATACACATTCATGCACATATAATTCCTCATTCTCACTTATTATCATCCTTGTAGTTAGCCCAAAAGTCCTCCACATTGTGCACATGAGAGTACTCAATCCTGACTTATTTTCTAAGTTTTCCATTGGGCCCCATCATTATTAGGAAGTGTGCAACACCAAATTGTATTCTGCTAGCTCCTTCTCTAAATAATCTGCACATATAGATGTGGGGAGTGAGTATTGGCCCTGACCGAAGGAGAGGGGATAAGGGATCCCTACTCTATGCTTGCAGCTCAAGAGTGAGTGAGCGCATTATAGCTATCTTGATACCTCTAGCAGTATCATCTGATTATTAGGATATCGGGGAAAATTATTGGGTTATCTGACAATCCCTCAATTCAGATGTAGGTGAAGTTCAGGAACTGGATAAAAAGGAACCAATACTAGTAAATGAAAGTTTTGGCACTATGAGAGACCCATCTCTCGAAGTCACCTCCAAGTACCCTAATGATATGGCCAGTGCAGACGTCGTTAACAATGCAGTAGTTTTTCTTAAAGTTTTGGTACTAGAGTTGAGGATACCTATCATAGACCTTTAGCTCCCATCCTGATTCCTCATCAGGTGCTACAAATAGACCTCTATATCATATCTTATCTGCTAGCAAGTAGACCAGATAAGATGTCATGTAGAACCTGGAGGTCTTCTTGACTGCCACAAATTGCTCATGTAGGCAATTGTTGATCGTTTCTGCCCAATAAAACTTAGTCTCCCTCTGAAGGATCTCTTCTATGTAGTACCACATCCATTCTTGAAAGTAGACTATAGTGGGGAGACCCATGAATCCTCTCAACAATGTTACCAAATCGTGATAATCTTCAAACAAGTCACTTTGAAAGAGCTCCTGGGGTACTTTATTGTCACTGCCCCTCTTATCTTTTAACTAGTATTGGTTAATCAACCTCTTGCATTTAAGAGGATCTTCATCCCAAATGGCCTTTCCATCTTGAATTGTGGCCTCTTCCATGTCATTCTGATGAGGAAAAGGAAAGAGAGGGTCCTTGTTCTTAACAAGATGTGTGTAGTGAAGGCACAAAAAATGGTGGCTCTACTAGAAAACGCTCCCAAGTATTCTAAGGATAAATTCTCACACAAAACCCAGAATATTTGGTTTCACAAATTAGAGGATGAGCATCCAAGAGTGAACTAAAAGAACAAGATCCTTGGTTGATTCAACCTACGAAACATCTTAGAAGTGTGTGTGTTTAGTGAATTCATTTCCTTCCCTTAGAAACTATGATAAGCAACATCTAATCAAACCGAGCAAGCTACATGAATCATCCAACCTCAAAAGTAACCTGGACATTGTCCTACTGACAAAACAAATAGCTAGGAAATGGGAAAAATGAAAGCGATGTAAAGTAGCAAAATGAAAGAAAACCAAAAGTAACCTAAAATAACCTATGTACAAGTATTTACAGGAACAACTTTGAAAGAGCTCAAGATTGGAAATAATGGTTTAGGTTTTTCCCATTAACAGGAAATGAGACATCCTCACCAGTTAAATTATTTAGGTGGAAAGCATTGTCTCCAAGGATCTCAACAATCTAAAAGGGGCCAAGCCAAAGCTTGTCAAATTTTTCATGTCCCCTTTCATCCTTGTCCCAACATAGGACTAGATTTGCAATTCCAAAGGCCTTGATATTGGCTTAGTGGACGAACCATCTCTTGACTTTTCCCTGATGTTTGGTGAAATTTTCAGTGGCATGGTCACGTACTTCTTCTAAGTGGAGAAGCTTGGCCAACCGAGCTTCTCGTCGATCCCCTTCTTCATAAAAAGTGTTAATAAATTGGAGTGTTGGGATCCTAAGGTGTACTAGGAATATAGGCTCTAGGCCATAGACTAAATGGACTGGGGAATCACCTAAGGTAGCATTCTGGCGGGTGTGATCAACCTAAGGGGAAAAGCAAACCTAGGTATGCCAGTCCATGGGATTCCTATTGAGAATTTTTTTAATCATAGTGATAAGATTCTTGTTGGTTGATTCTTTGAGTTCATTTCCCTATGGGTATTAATTAGATGATAACTTGAGAGAAATCATGTAATTGAAGGCCCAACTAGAAAATTTGAGTGAGAAGGTAGGGCCATTATTGGAAACTAAGGAATATGGGCAACCAAAGCGATTCAAAATAAAACTTTCAAGAAAATTCACAACTACCTCAATAGTACATTGCCTACATGAAATTGTTTTTGTCTATCTAGTACAGTAATCGAAAGCAGTGAGAATGTACTTGTGTCCTACAAAGGATGGTGGGCTTACCGAACCAATGAAGTTGAGACCCCATTACGCAAATGGTCTTACCTCCAAGACTGGTTGCAGTGGGACATCAAAATTTGTTTCTTTGGTTGTAGTGATTTGGTAGACATGGCACATGTGAACATGGTTGTGAGCATCTTTGAATACCATCAGCCAATAATATCCTTTCCATAGGATTTGGTGAGCAGTCGAAGGGTCGGATCCATGACTCTTTGAAAACCCGGTTAGCTTCTTCTTTCCTGAGGCATCTCAAATAGACACCCTCATGATTCCTCTTGTAAAGTATAGATCCCTATAGCATGTAGCTACTGTGTAGCTACTGCTTTTTATACAAAGAGCGCACTTCTAGACTCCTTGCAAGCTATGCTGAAATTTTTGGTTCAACAAGTAGTAGACTATGTCATCATACCATTCCCCTGGGGAAACATCTTCAAGATGATATTGTTGAACCATGAGCTCAAGTCCCGCTTCAACAACTTTTTTTTCTATTGTTTGAGTGAGTGCCTACCCTCTTACCAACTTCATTGGTTGAATCTCCATGTTGTATTCCTATAGCAAGGTAACCCACTTTTCTCTACATTCCCCCAACTCATTTTACATAAGCAATGTCTTCACCGCTGGGTTAGGAACTATGGAAAACACCTTATTGTGTAATATGTAATGCCTAAACTTCTTGACTCCTCATACAAGGGAATATGCTTGCTTTTCCACATTGTGGTATCTTAGTTCAACATCTTTCAAGAGAGCACTCATAAAGGTGATCAGATGCTCATTCCCTTCATTATCCTTTTGGATTAAAATGTTGGCACATGAGTGATCTAAAGCAAATGAGTAAATGTAGAATGGCTTCAAATAATCTGGGCTAACTAGCACTAATTCCTGAGCAATTTATTTTTTGATTTCTTAAAAGGATTTTTTTGCTTTAGGAGTCCACTCGATCTTAGCATCTTGTTTCATTATGGCGTTGAGTGGCTTGACAATCTCAGCAAAACCTGTGATGAACTTTCTCACGAAGTTGATATTTCCCAAGAAAGATTTAAGTTCTTTCCTGCTACCTGGTAGTTGAATCTTTAGCAAGGAATAGATGTGCTTGGGGTCAATGGAGATGCCTCATTCTAAGATAACATTCCCAAGCAATTCCCTTTAGTGACTTTGAAGATACACTTCTTCGGATTAAGGGAAACTCCAAATTCCTTGCACCTATGGAAAACTTTGCACAAATTGGAGACATGGTCACTCCGCCCCTTTCAGAACACAATCAAATCATCCATGTATATGATTATACACTTTCCAATCAAGTCCTTAAAAGCTATATCCATGGTGCATTGAAAGGTGGCATCGACATTGATGAGCCCAAATGGCATTCTTCTATATGAAAATGTGCCCCACTTGGTGGTGAATGTTGTTTTGTGGTGATCTTCATACTGCACCATTACTTGGTTGTATCTAGAATATCCATTGAGGAAGGACATCATCTGTGAACCATTGATGATCTGTAGCACTTCATTCAATGAAGGCACTAGATAATTGTCTTTCTATGAGGCTCTATTCAAATGGTAGAAGTCCACACACAATATGATTTCTCCATTCTTTTTTCTAACTGAGACCAAATTAGCCACCCACGTGGATTGCTTGATGGGAAAGATGATTTTGGTTGAGAGTAATTTCTGCACCTCTTTATAAATTATTGGCTCTAGCAAGGTGTTGATAGGGCACTGTCGTTGGTGGAATGGTTTCACATCTAGCTTGAGAGGAATGGTATGCATGATGATGAAAGTGTCATAAGTCTTCAATTCTTCATAGCTCCATGCCACCACATCATGATACTTCCACAAAGCATCAACAATTCCTTTCTTTTCTTTTGCAGTGCATACTTTTCCAATAAAAACATTTTTTATTTCCTTAGTTGCTTCGAGGTTGTGGACGCCACATTAGTTATTTATGGACTCTTTCTTTGCTTGCTCATCCTGATCTCTAATCTGATCCAAGTCAAATATGCACTCAATTTGAACCATACCTCTGGGGATCATATTGGTTTTGAGGTTAATGACCCATTTTATATCTAATTTCGCTTCTTTAGGGTCAGCTTCATCAATGATTTTTTTTGCAAACACATCAAAACTTGTAATGAATTCCAAGATATGCTTATCATCATTGAATACCTAGAAGCGAGTGGCATTATCCAAGATAAATGGGGTAGAGGTCAAATCCATAGTAAATTTCTTGAGGCCATACAGAGACAGGGGTTGCAAAGTGTTGGCTGCTTTAGCCAAAGCATCAGTTGTATGGTTCTGACAATGTGGGATCAATTGTATATTAAATGCATCTAGACTTTCTAAAAGACCCCAGACTCTATGCCTATAGTTTTCCAACCTTCTGTCATGGCATGAGTACAATTTTCTCACTTGTTTGACCACCAGCTCATAATCACCAAAAACTTGTAGCATTTTAACATTCTTTCTCAAAGACGTTAAGAGACCATGGACCAAAGCTTCATATTTTGCTACATTATTGGTACAATAAAATTGAAGTTTGTGGGCAGCAAAGTAGGTCGTACCTGTAGGGCTAATAAGCTCGAATTTGGTGCCAGCTCCATGTTTGGATTTGGACCCATCAAGGCGTAGATTCCAAAACTTAGGCGAGTCTCTGACTTCAGGGCCAATGACGCGTGACCCCTCCTTTGGTTTCACACTTGCATCAAAGGTTTTCTAGGCAGGTGTTGACTGATTAAGGTCTACAGCAAGCTGCTCCATTGACAACTCTTCTTGGGGGCAACCCGTGCTTTGATATGTTCCACTATTGTCTAGCACAAACAACACTCAAACTTGGAGTGGGCGGTGTTGTGTACCCTGAACCAATTAGGTAGTAGGAGCTCTTGAAAATTCATTCTCACACCCAAGTTGAGTTGATTCTGCATGCATTTTTCCATAAAGTCTCAGAATCCATCCAACAATCCTAAAGTGTCATCTTCAAGGGACTCCTCATCATTAGGTTCTATTAGTATTTTTGTGCTCTGAGGTGTATGGGCCAAATTGATTGGAGGGATACACTACACCAAGAAGACTTTTGCAACCATCCCTTCTCTCGAATATTCCAATTCTTCTTGATATGTGACAGGCGAGTAGTTTCCTAACTCAGTCTCAAAAAACAACACCTTGTTGGTGTTGTTGTACTTGGTAATCATGAACTTTATATAGGGCTCATGATCTCTATGCATCTAATTTGATAGCCCTTTCCGGGGTAGCCACACATGAGAGTGATCCATTGCAACATATCCATTCAAAATTTTAGTGAAGTATTTCCCAAGGATAATCCTATAGGTGTTAGGCATGTCCGCCACCTGAAAGTCAATGACTTGTTGTACCCTTGGATCTGCAGTAATCTGTATTGGGATCCAATTCATTTCTCCCACTATGTTAACCTTAGTTTTATCTAGTTGAGTCACTTTTCCTCTTGAAGGTGTGGGGGTAATCCCAAGAGCTTTGCACACTACCAGGGGCATGACGTTGGTTGACGCTCCTATGTCAAGCGGGCAATTATACAAATTATTTCAAAATATCCAGATGGTGGTGAGGAATGGCGGTGTTTCCAACTTTCCTTGGAAGAAGCCCATAGGTGTATCCACCTGAGCTACTTGAGCTTTGTTCTTATTGCTAGCTTTATCCTTAGCTTGCCTAAAGGGTTGATCCTTATGGTTTTACCTATTATTTTGATCTGATTCCTTTGCAGGCTGCTTACCCATTGATTGATTTTGAGGTGGATCATCCTTCTTACCATGAATTTGTTGAATGATAGGCTCACCTAGAGGGTCTTCAAACTCTCTTGGTTGGTATTTCTTGTGTTTCCTTAGAAGAAGGGGTTACATTGATTAACCTAAAGAATCCATCCCTGACTACAGGAACATTAAGTAATTCAAAGGAAAATAAGTTGATCTTGACTTTCTTGAACTCATCCATGACATATTTTCCCATTAGCTCAATTTCAATTTCGAAGGCTCTACCTATGGTAGAGCTAGCAGGTTGAGCTCGTGTCTAGCTTGACTGATTTTGGTATTGGTCTTGAGGCTAGTTTTGTGACTGATTTAATGGCCTATCCTTGTTGATGTATTGAGTAGGCACATGAGGAAGACTAGGATTATTATTGGCATTGGGGTCAGGTGGGGTGTTGAAGTAATTGGGCTAAGTGGAAATCATAAAAGGTCCACCCACCTGCCTATTCCTAAGGTAGTAGGGATTCAGTCTCTGGTGGAACATATGAACCTTATCTACATATAGATCCTCCTCATCTATTGGACCATTGTCTACTTAATCAAAAAGTTGAGACAAGGTTTATTTTCTACTTACCTCTTGGATTCCATCCTCTTTTGGTGGAGCATCCTCGTATTCTGGGACATTGTTCTCATTTCGTGGGAATGATGCTTGATTAACCACAAGACAAGAGGATTCAAATGGCTCATGGGACTAGGTCATAACATCTGGAATTGTCCATGGCATTCTAGCTTCAACTTGGAAATTTTCTGCGGCAGTGAGGAACTCAGGGTAGTCCAACTCACAGTGCCTGCTAGTTTTTTGAATTCAACACCATCCAAAGAGAGCCGCTTCAGCAAGGTACACACCACTAGTTTTCTTTTCAACATTAGCAGGCTGGTCAAGTGGAGTAGGAACACCCCCATTGTTGGGCCTAGTATTCCACATTTTTTTGTCTTTGGGCCAGTCTTCTTTCAAAATTTTGGTTAAAATTTTCCCCTCTTTCATAACTTTGTCCCAGGGAGGGACCTGCATCACAACTGTCCCTATTTTCCTTGTTTAGGTTGGCCTAAATACTTTGTTGGGAAGCTTGCAGCTAATTATTCTAATTTCTCATATGTGTCATCTTTGTGGACATTTTCTTAATCATTTCAGTCAACTCATCATGTCGATCTTTCTCAATGTTACTTGGCTAAGACACTTGATTTTGTTGTGCTAGGGGTAATTCTGCTCCTTGTAGGTATAATGGTGTCTGAGGCTGCTGAGAGTATGCATTTTGTTGTTAGGGAGCCTCGAAGTAGGTCTACTATTGTTGGGCTGCATGTACAGAGGCACAGGAGGTGCCTAGTTCATCGACTGTCCCAAATGTGGAACTATGGGTGTTGAGGCACCTAGTTCATAAGAGGTGTCTAATGAGTGAATTCTTCGTTGAGCCCTTGAACTTGCATCATATGAGCCACTAGACCCAAGGAAGGTAGCAGACTAGAATTTTTTTCCCCAAGTTCGTACTAGTAATAACTACCTCCACATAGGCATCCGCTAGTCTAGTTAGAGGTGGTCACATTCTCTTTACCAATGCAGTTGTGAGGTTTTCCAATGCTGCATAATAGATTGGAAAGACAATAGAATCATTGAGTGTATATGGGGCTTGCAAGGCTTGTGTAGGCTCCATGGAATCGATCATTGAAGGAGTTGATCAGTTCATTGATTTCCCTACGAACCATCATGAATTGTCAATATAGCTCTGAAGGGCTGATCAAGATCTTGTTGTTGGTGTAATTAATTATTTAATTACACTTTAGCATAAGTTTACTTGGGCATTTTTTAATTCCTAGGATAATTGTAATCCTTATCTAGTTGAGTTTTCTTTTTGCTCAAGACAAGTTTAGGGTTGTGCATGTCTTGCTGCATGATTTCCTTTCTAAAGTATTTTGTATTATTTGTAAAACAATTACATTCAATAATCATTAATTTTGGTTTTTTCTTGCACATATTTACTCCGAGGGTTTACAAAACATTTCTTCTTTTTTATTCTGAATATATGTTGCATGTGATAGGTGATTGCATGTAGGTGATTCTTGGGGACTGTGAAATTGGTTTTTCAACTTCTACATGGTATCAGAGCTCCAAACTTGTGTCTGCTTGTTTGTGATTTGAAGATATTCTCTCATAACATTTTCTTCTATGCAAGGGTTTCAAGCCAGGTTGATTTTCTATGGATGTGGGGGTACACAATTTTTTTGTGCATTTTTGGGGAAAATGGGCATCTTCATTGCATTCAGAGCACCCAAAAACCCTAGAAAAGCCTTTCATTTCATTGATTTTGAAGAAAGTTGAGAAAAGGGAAAAACAATAGCTAAAGAGGTTGTATGGCCTCCCTAGCTCGCTTCCCGAGGCACAAATTTAAAAAATATAAAAAAGTGGTTGAAAAAATTGCGGCCAGTATAAAAGGCTCACACCACCAGTTCAAGTGGCGGCTGCCGCTGCACACCACCTCTGGGCCACCTCCACTCCCTGTGCCACCAGTCCTCTACCCAGTTTCTGCCCCTAAGGACTTTGAACCTTTCTGTGGGTAGTCACATCTATGACCTGGCCCCGGCTTTAGCCCTCACATGATTCTCAACCCTTTCTTTGGTCTTATTGGCGACTGGGAGCCGTCAACCTAACCCTACCGATAGATTTTCTTGAAGCTTGTGGTCATGTGGCAGATCGAGGGCCAACGCTAGGGTGCCAAAATTTTGCCCTTGACTAGCATTAAAAGTGCCTTTTTATAGGCCTTTTTTTCATTTTTTCATAACTTTTGCATACGGTGTCATTTTTTTAGAAATGAGATATCTCCAAAAAGCTCATTCCAAGCACTTCGTAATGGTGGTGGTCTGATTTTGTGATTTTTCAGTTTTGATGCATTTTTTCCCTTTGAATTCGGAAGTGTTGTTTTCACTCCAGGAGGAATATATTTTTCCTTGTTTATTAGTTTTTCATAATTCAAGTGGCATCAAAAAGCTAGTTCCATCCTCTTCTCAGATCTTAGACCTGATTCTTTCAAAATTTTCTCCAGGTATTTGATTTTTTTATTAGAACACAACCTTTGTTTTTTGGGTTATTTTCTTGAGAAGCATGCAAATTAGGAGTTTTTTTAGATCAAAGAGGAATTTTTTTTTCTTTGAGAGTATATATTACTTTTTTCTATGATGGATACACATAACATTGCACCCCTTACTCCATTCAACTATTTTGGTTGGAAAAAAATGGAGATTCACTTGAAACACAAAGGGTTGTATAGGGTAACCATGGGTACAAAAGTTGAACCTACAGGTGCTACTGAAAAGAGAAAGTGGATTAATAGGTGTAATGAAGCTTATGGTGTACATTATGTCTATCTTTTTCATCTGACCTTCTTTTTCATATTGAGTCTTACATTTCACCCCATGAGATTTGAACTACTTTAGAGTCTTTGTTTGAGAAGTAGGATACTATGAGAGGGTTTCAGTTAGAGAATAAGCTTATTGGCTTCAATCCTAGGGATTTTGACAACATCTAGGAGTTTTTCACCAAACTCAAGTCTCTTAGATTGCATTTGTCACAGTTTGGTGTTTAGAAAGAAGACTCTTAGTTGATATTTTCCATTCTTTCTAAGCTTGGACCAAATTATTCAATTTTTACATCTCTTTTATGCCACTAGGGATGCTCTTGGTACTAGATTCACTATGTCATCTCTTGATGACTTTGCTTCATCTCTAACTTGAGAGCAAGCTAAGTTGGCTAGCATGGGAACAATGAAACCTTCTTCATCACAGGAACTCATTTCATCTCAAGATCCCAAAGATTAGAAGGCTTCTACAAGAAAAGGAAAGAAATAGAAACGAAAGAATTCGAAACCTAATGAGCAGCAAAAGGAGTCCTCAGATTCATCCTCCTCTTCTAAGGGGAAATCATCTCAGAAGGAGAAAGGTCCATGTGCATATTGCAAGAGGGAAGGACATGCAAAACATAATTGATACAAGAAGGAAATTGATGAGTTGAAACATCTTCTTTAGAAACATAAGATTGATTTTCCTTCTAGGATTTCTACATCATCTCCTTCCTCCCATTTTTCTTCTTCAGAGCAGCATGACAGGGGCACATCCGGTTTACATACTTCATCAGATATGAAGGGACATGCTCTTTGTGCTTCTTTAGGTATTGGATCAGGGATATGGCTTCTAGATTCAAGAGAATCTCATCATATGGCATCTTCATAGTCTATATTCATTTCCTTTGAGCCTTGCACTATGCCTCCCATTTTGATGGGAAACAACACTTACATGAGTGTTACAGGGAAGGGGTCTATTAGTCTTGGGGACAACTCCTTTCAAGATGTCTTGTGTGTCCCTCACTTGAAAAAAAACCTTCTTTCCATCTACTAGATCACACATGGAGGCACTAGGAGATCTGTAGAGTTCACACCTGATTTGGTTATCATCAGAGACTTGGAGAGAAGAGAAGTTATTGCTACTAGGATAGTGGATCACTCATCTCGGTTGTATTCCTTTACCAATTTTGCTACTGATGGTGCTTTTGTTCCTACAACTGTTACTCACACTTCTAGTGCGCATCATCATTTAGAGGAGAGACTTGGCTTCCTAAACATTGGTGTTCTCACTTCAGATCCTATTCTCAATCCTTCCCTTCCATCTCTTCCACCTCCTGTTACTATTGTTGTGGCTATTGATGTGGCTTCTTTTGTTTTAGTGCAACAGGATCTTATTGATCATTCATCTTTGGAGGTTTCTATTCAGTCTTCACCTACTTTGACTTCTTCATTTTTTGAGGTCTCACCTACTTCTGTTAGACATCTTGGGCTACACCTACTTCACCTTCAGATATTTCATTCATTTAGCCTCTTCCCTCTCACTTCTTTTAGGAGATGTAGTTTCTTCAGTTCTTTTGGAGCTACTTCATTCTGGGGGGGATCTGTGGTCTCTTCATTCCTCTCTTCTGGGGGGGTTCATTCATGTATCTTTGTGATGGATGGTGTCATTGGGGGGTCTTATGGAGTCCTCCATCTTTCATCACTTAGTTGTTAGATTTCATTCTATTTTGGGGAGGAGTTTTGTTCCCATGTGGTTTTCTCCTTTACCCCATTTGATTTAATTTGCATTGCATTTGTAAATGGGTACTGTAGACACGTAAAATATACTGATTGACATCATGCATTCGATCCTGACTTACTAACATTTTTTCTTCCTAAATCATCCCTCAGTCTAACTATTTAATCAAATTCCCCTATTTGATTAAATTAATCAATTTTCATCCCATAATCGAATAAATCATTTTATCATATTAAGTCAATTCCTTTTGTTAATTAAATCAATCCATCTGATCTAATTATCCCTATTTAATTAAATAATCAATTTATTTGATTAAATCTCTAAAGTATATCCATTAAATTAAATAAATTAAAACCTTATTTGATTCAATCTAACACCATCCCTTTTAATTAAATAAATCAAAATCATTATTTAATTAGTCTCATGTCATATTCCTCTCTTATTTGATTTAAATAAACCTATAAATCTAAGTCAACTAAGTCACATCATCTAATCTCCTGTTAAATTAATTAACCCTTGATTAATTTAACCTCATCTCATGTCACATCCTCTAGATAATGCAAGTTGCACATAAAAATAGATTTAATTCATTTATTAAATCCCTATTTTCCTCACAAGGCATCTTTTGGAATATTCTCTCAATTTGAATTCAAAAATTCCAAGTCAACATGTACATCCAACAAGGCAATAACTTCTTCTTACATGTCCTTTGCCTTGAGCCAAGTGGCATTTATTGCATTTTCCCTTCCCTCTTACATGTCATTTCAACAAATTTGAATTTCAATAATTGGCATTTATTTTAAACCCCAAATCTTGCACATCCATCATCCATTCATAGCTTGACAAGTGGCACCATATCATTGGATGAATGTTAGTCCCACATTGCTCAAATTTGGACATTCATCCATCTTGAAATCATATAAATAAAGAGCTCAGATTCTCATTTTGATCATCCACAAACATTGCAAAGTTACCATGCTAAAATACTTAGCCATTTTCATCCTTCATTTGAATTCTTAGCTAGGATTTTTGCAGATTTGGCTTGGAGTTCTCATCTTTCATCAAAGTGGATCACTCATCATCATCAATCAACAAAGCTTGCATCTTAGGGATTGGGAAAGGGCCAATTTTCACATCAAATTGGCAACAATTCCCCCATGGGATCATGAGTTTGCATATTTAAATTAGGATTTAATCTTTGTTTTACCATTTCATTGTGTTCTTCATTATTTTCATTCCTAGTTTGAGTTGCAAATGGATTTCATGGGGAATCCTTCTTTTGGCTTGTAATTCCTTGTCTTTCTTGTCCTTGTAGGGGGCTGTAGTTCCTGGAATTCCCCTTTGTTTGGAGTATACCTTAAAACTCTTTGGGACCTCTCAAGGGAGAGTAAATCACCTTGATCCAACTTAACTCAGATTGGCCCTCCTTCTAGTGATAGTTCTATTGATGTGTTTTTTTATGCACTACCTCTCTTGAAAGGAAATCTTCAACAATGAGTTGTTGAAAATTACCCCAAGGTCTCTCGGGTGTCAGGTCATGACATGCATGTAATTTCTTATTTGATATTTGATGTGATTTTTCTAGTAATTATAGGGTAGCTTATGGAGTTTGGCTAGAGATGAGGTGAATCTTAAAATGGAGTTCCTGAGATGGGGAGTTAATGTGCAATTTGCTATAGGTTCAAACAACAATCTTAAACTCCTATTTTGTCTTAATATTTGGCTTTATAATGTGCAATGAACCTTAGCATCTAGGCTACTTATTAAAAAAAAAAAGAAGGGAAAGGAAGAGAAGAGGTTCCTCGATCTAAAACTAGTGATGAATAGTGATCATGGAGGGTTCTATTGTGGACAACCTTCCCAAAACATAATCTCACTTAACCAGATTAACTCACAATATCATGAAACTGGTGCAAGGTTCTAAGGACTAAAAATATTCAACCATTCATTCACCATAAACATGCATGAATAAAAGATAGAAGTTTGAAGTAGCTTTTTAGTTTATGCCCATACTAACTTTACACAACTATCTACCATCAGAAAACAACAAAAATTATGGACAAGAAAGGCATCAACACAACATAAATCTACACAACCATTGAACAAAATCAATTAATCTATCAAAGTAATCTAAAACATAAAGAATGACAAAGTAAATATATATAAATCAACTAACTATGGAAGATGAACCATGTAATAGGAAATAGAAACTCAAGACTTGACCAAAAGCCAATGAAATTCTATTAAAATTTATGCAGCATGCCTTTACAACAACTCAACTCTCTCTTGAAAATGAGAATATACACCCTATTTATAGTATTCCAAAAGAAAAATGAATGGCCAAGATTGATTTGCATTGTGTGGCCAAGATTCACTACAAACTAGGGTTTCACCTACCCCCCAAATACATTACAATTTGTCTTTTCCCTAGGGTTTCACCTACTCCCCAAATATATTACAATTTAAAAATACATTTTTGTCTTTTCCCTATTTTGTCCCTATATGACAACATTGTAGAAAAATTTTCTTTTGTTGATTTCCCTTTGTTGTAGCTATTCTGCAAGGAGCTTTTCATCAATGACTGGGTTTCCCTCCTACTTCTTCAAAGTGGCATACTCCATGAACTTGATTAATTCCTAGAGATTATCAATTTCCATTACATTAGATTGGAGCACCTGGTAGTTCCATTGCTTGGATTAGCCTATGAATGTATCCCAATCTCCATCATACTTAGTCATGTTGTCCCTAACTCGTTTAGATTGGGTGAAAGCCTGAGTAGCAAAACTCATAAAAAACTGTGATAAGGTTGCCCGACATCCCATCTTCCATCTTCTTATGGAAATAAGGCTTTATCTTTTCCAAATCAATCTCGATGACGGGCATATCATAACTTGTCATTAATTTCAAATATTGAATATAGTTTTCCCTAATGTCTTTGGCCCAATCAATGTCAAGCTCCACTTTATAGAGAAGTTTCTCTGGTATCTCTTTTCTATTTCGAAGTTTAGTTTGCACATATCCACTAGCCAATGATCATCCTCTGTCAATGCAAGCTCCTTTTCCCAAGTCTTTTAAGGAATCTTGAGGATTGCTTCAATTTTGGGGTAAGTGGCCCCATACACTTTTGGGATGTTAGTGTAGAACTTCTCCATTCCCTCAAGGTAATTTTGTACTTCTGGGAACTTGTTGGTTGTCTGTACAACATGATCAATTCCCATGTTTCCAGCATAAAGAACCTATCATAACGAATCCTCTATTGTTTTTTCCCAATTCTTCCTTTTCTCTAATTTGTCAATGTGCTCTTTGGGTAGAAATTGTGGCGGTGCAAAGGATGTCATGGGAAACTCTTCATTGGATGAACATTGTTGGATGTAAGTCACCAAATCCTCTATATGTGCCTTCATCTCCTCCTTTGAAGATTTATCTTTGTGCATTTGATGCACAACTGTGGCAACTAACTCCTAGAGGTGATCTATCTTATGATCCCTAGTGGTTGTACCCAAGTTGATGGTGGAGATGCTATAACTTACTCCTTCCCCAACCATGGGTGTGGCTACTTGCACGGTCCTTGATCTAGAGGCGTCCATGGTCAATTGGGACCTAGCCTTAGGATTCTTCTTCTTTGTACTGACTTGTACTCAAGCTAAGATAACCTCTAGTCTTTCCTTGGGATCTCTGGGAGTTAGAGTCTTCTTCTCTAATTACTTTTCTAACCACTCAGGAATCTAAGACTCTTGCTTGGGTGATTCACAATAACCTTTTCTTCATCCTTCCTAACTTCAATCTCTTTATCACCTGGAGCTTCTTGCTTTGTTATCATGTCTTCTTCTTCTTCTTCATTAGAGTCCCAGATGAACACTATGTCTTTGATCAAGGACTTGGTGGGTGTGTGTTTCTTGGGGTTGTCCTCTCCCTTTTGGGTCTTATTCCTCTTCTTCATCCTCATGCTTATGTTCCTCAGGATGTTCTTCTTCCCTGTGAGACTCTATCTTTGGACTTCTTCTTACTTCAGCTTCCTTCTCAAGCTTATCTTCCTCTTTTTCTTCCCTTTCTTTTTCTTTCTCTTGTTCATTAGAGAAAGGCATCTCTTCATCATGCTTAGGGATTTTGTCCTATTCCCTTGTAGGAAGTTCAATATCATCCTCCATCTTATCATTTGCATCCATCTCTTCTTTGAATGGTGACCTCTCAATATCTTCTCCAAGATTCCTGAGGTGCTAGGCCAACTCCTCTTCTACATCTAGATTGAAGGTCTCTACAATAGACTTGGTACCTTCATCCTCGTCACCTTCATTAGAAGACCCAGTCTCTTCTCCTTTGTGGACTACTTCATCTATTATTAATGGCTAATGCTCTAGATGTTCGTGATACTCATCAATCTCTTCTTCTATAGCCTTGGTTGTTTCCATCTCTTGTGTTTGTCTTTCAAATTCCTCAGATATCAACATTGTGGCTTTCATCCTTGGAGGCTCAAGAAAACTAGGCATTGGAGGAGTAGGGAGGTTAGCAGCAACTTATGTTATGAGGGTTTGCACAGTAGGGTATGAAACTATCTGAGAGAGCTTTGCTAGTGCATTTCACAAATGTCTTGCAAGAACTTCTAGGAGGGAAAGAGTAGGTATTGTAGTGATAGCTATTGTTAGAGAGAGGCTGGTAGAAGAGGAAGAGGGAAGAGAGGTGGTTGCAGAAGAAGAATCTATCACCATTATCAGTCCCGTTGGTGGAGTGAAGGCAAGTTGGACTAATAGTTCCATTGTGGGAAGAGATGAGGCTACCATTTCCTAGGAAATGGGTAGATGGGTGATAATAGTGGCAGCAAGAGAAGAGGCGGCAGGTGGAGATTTCAATTGCTCAGCCTCTATTTCAATTTCCTCTCCCTCATGAAGTGGATCTTCTTGTATGGGTAGTAGTTCCTCAAATCCTCTTGATTTCTTCTATTTCTTGGAGGGTTCACTCTCCAAGGCTTTTCTTGAGTAGACTTTGTGTTTTGGTTATCATTGAACCATCTCCTTTCTCCTCCTAGAGTGGGTATTGGTTGGGGATGATGAAGTTTCCCCAGTAGTAGTAGTAGTAGTAGTAGTTGTCCCTTCTGATCCACTCTTAGTAGCACCCTTTATTTCTTCTGCCAGCTTGTTGTATGTAAGAGAGACTCCTTGTTGCTTCAGTTAGGAAATTTTCTCCTCAACCCATTCTCTTGTTCTTTCCTCCACTAGTTTCATTAAAATATCGAGGTCGCTAACCTCTTCCTCATCCCAATCTATTACAAGGAGTGCCAGGTTAGAAAAGGCTTCAAACTGGGGATCTAGTACTATATCCTCTTCTTTGACCACTTGGTTGAGCACCAAGAATAGTTTTACAATCTTCAAAAAATACACAGTCATGTGCATATAGTGCCTCATTCACACTTCTTTATCATCCTTGCAATTAGCCCAAAAGTCCTCCACATTGTGCACATGAGAGTACTCAATCTTGACTTCCTCTCTGAGTTTTCCATTGAGGTCCATTCATTCTCAGTCAATGTGTAGCTCCAAATTGTATTCTGCTAGCTCCTTCTCTGAATAATCCACACATATAGATGTGGGAGTGAGTATTGGAACTAACCAAAGGAGAGTGGATAAGGGATCCTTTCTCTATGATTTTTGCTCAAGAGTGAGTGAGCCCATTGCAGTTCTCTTGATACCTCCAGCAGTATCATCTGGTCATTAGAATATCGAGGGAGCTTATTGGGTTCATCTGAGAATCCCCCAATTCAGATGTAGGTGAATTTCAACAATTGGATAAATAGGAACCCTTACTGGTGGATGAAAGCATTGGCACTATGAGAGACCCGTCTCTCGAAGTCACCTCCAAGTACCATAATGATATGGCCAAAGAAGGTGTCGTTAACAATGCAATAGGTTTTCTTAAAGTTATGGTGCTAGAATTGAGGATACCTATCATAGACCTTTAGCTCCCATCTCGGTTCCTCATCAGGAGCTACAAATAGACCTTTGTATTGTATCTTATCTACCAATAGGTAGACAAGATAAGATGTCATGTAGAACCTGGAGGTCTTCTTAACTACCACAAATTACTCATGTAGGAAATTTCTAATCATTTTTTCCCAATAAAACTTGGTATTCCCCTAAAGGATCTCTTCTATGTAGTACCACATCCATTCTTGAAAGCAGGCTACAATGGGAAGACCCATGACCCTACTCAACAATGTTACCAAATCATGACAATCTTTGAAGAAGTCACTTCAAAAGAGCTCCTGGGGTACTTTCTTGGTGTTGGCCCTCTTTTCTTTTAACCAGTATTGGTTAATCAACCTCTTGCATTTGAGGGGATCTTCATCTGAGGTGGCCTTACCATCTTGAATTGTGGCCTCTTCCATGTCATCAAAAGTGGGAATGTGGAAAGCCTACCCCATTGACTTAGCAGACAAGTCTGCCAATATGTTTCCATCTCGGTCCACAATTGTTCTAATTTCCTCTTAATAGGCTTCTCTGCAAGCCATGACTAGTTCTGGAGCTACAAGGGTAGGATGGAACCCAAAAAAATTTGCTAGTCCACTCTCTTTGATTCTTCTTGTGTTCTCCATGGTTGGATTGATGCTAACCATCCGCTTGAATTCATTAATGTCTATGTGCCCTAGGTTGGTGCTAGACATCTCTTTCCATCTCGTGGTGAATCAGGAGTTAATGGGCTCCCCCTAGAACTTCTACTTCATCTAGTATTTATCCTCTTTTTCCCTAGGGACCTTTGGTGCTCTTTTTCCTTTATCCTTCTTCATGGGTGCCTCAGAAGGCCTTGCACCTAGTTCCATATATTCTGCAAACAACAAGGCCATAAGCATATTCAAGAATTAAAATACAAAGAGTGTTAGCCAAAACCCTACAAAATAGCATTAGATTAGGTAAACCATCACTAAAAGATCCTAACATGCCTTTTAGATCATCATTACTAGCTTCTTTGGGGAATTTATGGCCATGTAGGCCCAGGGGTGTTGACTTCCCTAGGCTAATAGTTTTTTTGAAGGGAAATCAGGGTAGGGCAGCTCGCAAGGTTCCACTCGCCCTACAATTTGGCCAAATTGTGGGGTCCACCAAGGAGACTAGGCCATTCTAGCATGTTGGTCAAAGTTAGTTTCTAGGTTAGAAGTCATTAAGATTGTCTTTAGGTCATGCGGGTTTGAAGTAGGCAGAGGCAGTGAGTCTCTTAGTTGTTTGATATTCTTCCAAAGAGAGCCGCATTGGTAGGATGAAAACCTGCAAGCAACATTCCATCTTGTAGGCCCCACAAGTTTGGAGGACATCGATCAAGTTGATTTAACATTTAATTCTATTGCAATTTAGAAAGTGCAGGTGGATGACGTGTAATAGCCATTCATGATGGCGAAAGCTAGATGATGATCCAGTAGGGGAAACCCATGGGACTAGGTTCGAAGAAGGCATAGGTGACACTCTTCACTCATTATTCGTTAGGAATATTTAGAGGGATCAGGCCCCATAATGCTAGCCGATGGAGGCATCCTTTTACTTGAAGACAACAAAAATATGGCGCAATCCTAGTGATAGAAACCCTCAAGGAATGGTCTGTGGAAGGGTGATTTCGCAATTAATAATTTCATTTCATTGAGCTTGGGTGGTCTCCATGGGTACAGGACCTGCAACATGGACATACAACTTTTGAAGTCCATTCGGTACAATGAATCACCCATGGCAACCTACAAATCAATGTCTGCATGGTAGAGTCCATAGAGGGGTCACTTAGTTACTTCATAGCTTAGAGGAAAAGGTTACATTGGGGAGGTTGGGCTTTGAGGTGCGGAAAGGCAGGCATTGATAGCTGTTAGGAATGGTGGAGTCGAGATGGAGTGTCACAGATGAAAGTCTATGAGCAAAGACCTATGATGCACTTGCATCTTAGGATTTTGACAACTTCAAGTTCAATGGGTAACCGTTAAAGTGAAACCCACAAGCTAGAAGGACGAGGTTATATAGCCATTGGAAATGAAAAATGTTGAGGAGCATCTCGCAAATTTTTTTTGCAAATGTGGACCTGGAAGGGGAGGTGGATCCTAGCTTTCATTCATGAATTTTAACTAAGCTTGAAACAACCAGATTGGAGGGGATTCTCTTGAGGGTGGGCTCAGTGATGATGAAATTCATTTAGTGTCTTAACATTTTCTAAGGAATCAAAAACAATGAAGTTGTGCTTGATGTCCTATGAGGAGTGATTTCCCTACCTTAAGAATGGCCACAGGCGATTGAAGTTTTGTGAGCCATCTATGGGAGATTTTCAAGGTTTATCAAATTTTTGCTTCGTGGGTTTTGTCTACCATGGTTAATTTTAACTAGATTTAAAGCTTTCCTTAGAGATTTTAACAATTTTCAACAAAATGAAGGAAAACTTCAAAGAAGACATGCGGTGGAGAACTGACCTCAAATATTCAATGAAGATGAATGAACTCATAGTGAATAGTAATGTTGGATTGGCAACTGGGCTCGACAGGTGTGGTGGTGGCAATTGTGGAGTAGCTTTGACTCGCTTTGATTCACTTTGATCAAATTGATAGGTGAAAATGACCTTTCATTTCTGGCTATTTATAGACTTAAGTGCATTCAATTCCCCTAATTAATGTAGGTATGGCAGGTCAGAGAGTTGGTAAACGGTCTAATTTCAAAAGCGGCTATGAGAGGGGTGGAGTCTGCGAGGTGGATGACCACTGAGACTTAGCCATTGGAAACATGATGGAATGGCGACCAAAGAGGTGGGTCTCAAGCTGTAGAAGGACATGGTATGTTAGCCATTTGAAAAGATATAGATGTTAGGGAAATCTGCAAGGGGCAACTCACATGGGCAGACCTGCAAGGCTCCAGGGACACCAGTCTTAAAAAGAAAAGGAAAAATGCCAAGGGACTTTGGAAAAGGCTTAGGAATTTGATAATTTGAGGGGGTGAAACAAGGTCAACTCAAGATGAACTCTTTGGGACTCACTGACCATTTTGAACACCAAAATAGGGGGTATGCAAAATGAGACGGCAATAAAATAACTCGGCAAGGCAAAAGAAAGAGAGAATCCCATTCTGAACGGGGCGTGTGTAATAAAGACACAACAACCTTGAAGATAAAGCATCCTTTTATCCATCCATGAAACAAAAAGACCTTCCTACAATACCACCTCATGAGATGTTTGGTTACATCCTAAAACAAAAGTTGAACCTAAGTTGCCTACACAAGGTGAACCTAGTTCCTCTACACAAGAAAAAACCCAACCATTTTATGATACCAAATTAAAAAAACACTCCTATCAACCTTCAAGACACATATGAAAAAGGTTTCACTATCTTGAGTAAACAAGGATGTAACACAAGTGAACATGAAATATATCAACTTCTTGAGCAATTACCAACTGATGAAAATACCAAAGGGATAGGCTATCGATATCACCCTCATAATATCAAGCCTCCTAGAGAGTATCTAAGGCTTCATGATGATGGCACAGTGATCTTTGATTCTCCCCTTGATTTGAACATCCTTCTTCCTTGAGAACAACCCTTGGATGATAGCAATGACAAGGATGCAAGGATCCCAGTGGGTCCTCCTCCTTCAATTAGAGAAAAGGGTGAATCTAGTGAATGCAAGAGACCTTACAAGTTACAAAAACTAAATTTTCCTCTGTATCCACCACTTGACTAAGAAACAAAATTACAAATACTTTTAAACAGAGAACTCATAATATTACCACCTGTCAATAGGTTGGTGATATATCCTAAAGATGGCAATGTTCCACATTATGCATATCATTGTGTTCTTGGACATTGTAGTAATGAGTGTCATACATTGAAATAAATATTGAGCAAGTATCACTATGATGGCAATGATTGTTATCCAGTGATCCCATAATACACTCTCTTACTCCTTGTCATGCAATAGTTATAGAATCTTCCATTCTCACTATTTCATGATCTTTCTCTACCTCGACTCATTCTTCTCTCGCACTTAGTGGAGGCAACAAGTTGTTAGCCTTGTCCTAGTAATGCATTTGTCATTGTCCCTTAGCAGTATTGTTCACCTTCTGCTTATATAGACTAAGATTAGGAAGCTGATAACTTGCTAGATGGTTGACTTGCATTTTCCTTACTAGCCTTTTACATTTTCTTTTTGTTTTTCCTTTTCTTTTACATGTGTGTAATGTGATCACCTATGATGTCCAGTTTGATGTTCTCTCTCTTTGTGAAATTTCTCTATTTTTACCTTCATTCTTTTCTATGTCGTGCATCTCTTTTGCTTTTTATCTTTTTTCTTTTGTTTGTGCCTTCCTTTTGGGGATGACGCAAAGCGCTGAGACACTCTATGTCTCTTCCATGTTGACCCAAAAGGCCTTTTTTTTAATTTTCTTTTACCTTTTTTACTTATCTTTTCTTTTTATTTTTCTTGTGTTTTCCTTTTGGGGATGATGCAAGGCATTGAGACATTCATTTGTCCTTCATGTTGACCTAAAATGATTTCTTTTTCTTTTTTCCTTTTCTTTTTTCTCTTTTTTCGTTTCTTGTGTTTTCCTTTTAGCGATGACGTAAGGCATTGAGACACCCTATGTATCTTCCATGTTGACCCACAAGGTTCTTTTTCTTTATTTTCTCTCTCTTTGTGTCATTCTTCCAATTCTATGTGCATTTGGGGGATGATGACAATTTTGAGCTCTTTACAAAACATATTGTAGCAACAAATATACTGACCCCAAATCCATAGATCCCTTATGTGTTTGGTGTTTTCATTTTGGGGGCAACCCCTTCCTTTTCTTTTTCCTTTTCTTCACATGACGCAACCTTACTCGAAAACATATGACTTGGCATAGGGCTTTCCATGTCGACTCTCTTGTCTTCTTTCTTTTTTACATAAATTTCATTTGCTACTTTAAAGTAATTGCTCACAATATGTAGTGCTATCAATTCCTTTAAAGTGGGGGCATACATTAGCATTATTCTTTTGCATTTTCCTTTTTCTTGATTGTTAGTGCATCCTTCTTACTTCATATGATGCATTTGTTTCTTTTTGGATGGAATTGGGTGTAGTTTTCTTCATGAGTGTGATCTATCTTAGCATATTACATTCCGCTTTTTGGCTTGATGTGACACACTACATCCCCTAAGTTGTGAATCTTCTATTCTTTGATCAGTCCTCTCTTGGAGACATTAGGCACAATGTTCCCTAAGTTAAAGACCTCGCATGAACTAAGCAAGACTCCTTTGAAGATTCTTTGCATGTTGCATTTTTCGTTTGTTAAATGGCCACCTTGCATAACACAACTTGCATTCCTTTGGTTCCATCGTGTTTGTTCATGGGCTCCAAGTGTACGAAGTTTTGCTTGTCTCATGAAGCTCGAAAAGTCATTTTCTTTTGTGGTGCCTTATTAAATTTATTAGGAGGTATAAATTTGATATGGTTGAGTGGGAAGCCCATTCCAAGGCATGAATTTTCCCATAGCCACCTGTGTGTGTGTGAATGCATACCAGCCATGAGTGTATGTTTCTCACCCTTTTAGGCCTTCTCACCTAGCAGAAAGCCATGAGTTCTATCACTTCAAAGTGAGTATGCATTTTTTTGGACAAACAACCTAGATTTGATCCACATCATGATGGAAAAATGATCAAAGCTTGATCCAATTATCTTTCTTTTTTCTTTTTCTTTCCTTTTCTCTCTTTAATTTTTATGTGTTCCCTTGTACCTATGATGGTTAGTCATGGGATCCTCATCCTGGGGGCTTGATCATCCCTCTTGATCATTCTCTTCTCATCTTGCTAGCATTAGTTCATTGGGACCCCTCTTGAGATGCATTGATCTACTTTAGTGTGAGTTTAAAGCAAGTCCATCCTCTCACTAAAGTGGGGGCTAAATGTGGACATTGAAAAAGTAACCCTTCTAATTTTTCTTCCTGTTTATGTCCTCGTGATTTTGGACTAATTTTTCCTTGATTTAATGTTGTAATGTGATAACGCATTCACATTAGGTCTTAGGCCCTTATGAATCAATAAGAATTTTATGATGCTTGTAAAAGTGTTCTGAAGTGTTGTAACACATTCTCAAAATTTTTTAGGATCTTATTATTATAATTCACTTAAATAACCTCTTATTAGATCATTTACCAAGCCTTATTTCAAATTGTTGTAACAAACTTTCATGCTTCTCTAGGTTTTTCATCAATAATTATACATTTCTTATGCTTTAATTGGCCCCATTTTATGACTACAAGCCTTACCTAAGTGTATTTTTGAGAATAAACCTAATAAACATCACCTAAAATAACTTAATTTTTGAAACCCACTTAAATTCCTTGAGTGGGACCCATTCACCATTAGGGGCGAATGACTCCCTTTTGGCACAAAAATCAAAATAATTTCAAAATATTGGAGGGTTTTTATTTTCTAAAACCTAAGGTCATCCTATGATGTGGTATTATGGACATGGAAAAAGTATCCCTTTGTCCTTGCTTGATTTGTGATTAACTGATTGGACTTAATGAGGCCTTGATTTAGTGTTGTGAGGTTTTTTACACATCCATACTAGGTCTTGGACCCTTGCAAACTAGATAAAATGCATTTATTCATGTCTTGTAAAGGTGTTGTAAAGTGTTGTGAATGGCTTTCACACTTTTCTAGACTTTTATTAACCATTTAAGTCTAATGGACCTATTTTTCCCTAAATCAATGTTATAAAATGTATTTAGTTGGATCTTCACATTAATCTATAAGGCTTGTAAATTAAACCTAATTCTAATCTAGTGTTGTAATGTGTCTTACACATTCACATTGGATGTTGTGCCTTTCTAGGCTATGGACCTCATTTTAGTGATGTAAAGTGTATTTAATCACACTTTCACATTGAAATTTGTGTCCTTAGCCCTAATTTCCCTTTACATCATCATTGCTAGGACCCTATGGCCCCATATTGTGCATCCCAAGGCTTAATTTGATCAAGGACATGATAAAATCAACATAAAAATTGAAATTCTTCACTCCCCAAAAATCCAGCTGGCAAAAGAGCCCCTGTGGGAGTCACTCATCTAGGAATTAGTCCCATCTAGGTGTTAGGTCTCAAAAATGCAGGTTTGAACCACGAGAGGTTGCCAAGCTCTCACAATGTTTTTGGCTAACGTACAAGGCCAAATGATGAATTTGAACCTTCTTCTCTTTAGGCTCTACCATACCTAAGCGGGTGCACCTTTATAATTGAAGCAAATTTAGAGTTTTACGACTTGATTGAATTGATGGATCTATCACAATGGAATAAATGCAAGAGATAATAGCTTACTAGTTTCTTTCACTCCTACTATATGAAAAATAAAAGTGTATATATATTTGTTTTTATGAAATTTATTTTTTGGGGTGTGACAGATCAGTGCCTTCTATCCACATGGGCAATGGAGTCAAAAATCAAGAATAATATGTGTTTCCCTACTTTGGCTTAACTCTAGGTGCTAGGAAATGACTAGCATAAAACTTCACTAAATTTATGACTTGCATAAATTATGCTGGAATAATTCCTTACCAAGTTCTTCATCAATTATCCAAAAGAAATCCTTAAATCACTGTGATTCATTCAAAAGAATTTAAATCTAACTTGCAAGACCAATTGATTAAATCACAGAAAATGAGAATACATTTTGATAAATCATAAATATACTAAATATACTAATTTAAATAATTAAAAGAACTCAAGTTGGAGACAACCAGATAGAAATATCAATAATTGCATCACAACAATTGAACACCAAATATGATTTCACCAGTTAAAACATTATCTCCATTTATTTGCTTCAAAAAATTATGTACATTATATGCATCCCCTATTCTGATTTTATCCTATTTCTTTTATCCTTAATTCTAATCCCCAATGATACAATTTGTATTTCATATATATACATTGCCATTTCTAGGGTTGCAACCCTTCACAACATCTGTGTGGTGTAACTCTTCTTTCCGATGTAGCTCTTCATTTAATTAATCTCGACAAAATAAAATATTTAATTATTTTCCTAATTAAATATTTTAATCCTCATTATCTTTGCCTCCCATAAAAATCACTTCACAAATAACTTTAATTCCCTTGCTGGAAATCTTCACCCTTTCACCCAAAAATAAAAATAATTACCCAAAGGCTTATAACTCCTTTGCAAAAATATTTTCCAATTTATGTCTTGCTTGGTTGAAAAATTTCATCAAAATAAATTATTTCTTCCGGTAAAATAATTAGCCATTCTTTTAATCCCATTGATTAAAATTCTCCACTTCCCATGAAAATACTCTATATATATTTTTACCACTTATGCTTCCTGTGGGTAAAATAACATTCACCTTATAACTCCCTTTGGTGAAAAATTTCACTCCTTAGTAAAACATATTTTCATCATGTTATATTCTCCCATATTAATCATATTGTGATTTAAATAGTTTCCTTCTCTTGTGCGTTAAAATTTATCTTTATAGTATATGAAAAATACATTAATCCTCACTTCATAGCTCTTTGTTTTCACTACATCACCGAAAAAAAAATATTTTAGCACACCACCGCATATAAATTTGGAACCCCTCATGGTAATACATGAATATTTACCACTCCTCCACATACTTTTCAAATTACATCAGTAAACTTTATATTCATCAAAATATTCGCCATATTAAGCCATATTAAAATGTAACAAACTGAGAATTTTGAAATCATCACTATACCACGCATAGATTTGAGACCACCTGCAGGAATGCGGGGAAGGTTAAAAGATCTCCTGCAATACCACACCTCTCCATCCGGTCTTCACAGGGACGCACAGAACACTTCAATGCTTCCAAATGAATTTCTATCATCGAAGACTTGTGATTTTTTTAGCACATCTTGTCAGATTTTATGAACATCGTCATTGCAAGTTTCTTGTATGTCAAGGTATCAATTTGTATTTCCTCTTTTGTGCATGAAATATGCTTGGAATAGCATTCGATGAATGCTTAGACTTTGTTTAGGTGCTTCCATCATCTATATATATATATATATATATATATATATATATATATATCTTCAAAAGTGTTGTTTGTAATGCATCTGATATTTTCATTTGAATCTAAATAGTACTTATCATGTAACCTCTCTAGAGAATAATCATCCTTTTCTAAGTTAATGTCATTTATATCTTGTTGTCCATCTTTCATGCTAGAATTCCTTCATATACCCTATACCTTCAATTTCTTCATTGTTTATTTAGTTTTCAAATATTTTACAAAGTTTAAACTTTATAAAACACTAAAATATTTAGGGTTTTGAAAGCATCCATATTCATTAAACATATCTAATGTTTTAAAGTATATGTCATTTGAACTTTAGAATTTAAGAAAAAAAAAATCAATTCAGTTGGAGAGAAAACAAAGTAATTTCACCATGGGCACATAGAGCATCTTGGAGCCACAAAAAATTGCAAGAGACTCTGATGAATTATTTTGGAAGTGGGTTTCTGCCGGATTTTGAACAGCTTGCCAAATCAAGGTTCTTCCTTTGTAAACTGGTCTTGTTGGAGCATGTAGTAAGAAAAATGAATTTTTAAATTAATGCACCAAATTACCTTGGAATCCAGTGAAATTGAAATTAGAGACATTTGAGGCAAAATCACCAACTGGGTCATCCTTAGAATTTCAAAAATTGTAGCCTTTTTTGGGGCGCCAAATCTAGCTTGGGAGCAATCGCAAAACAATTGAAAAGCAATTCAAAACTCCTCCAATGACCATGAAAATGAACATACATGTTGAGTTGTGATAGGAGAGTGTGCTCATAAAATGGTTTGGCATGAAGTTGTCAGAATTGCAAATCATAAATGCCCAAATTTGCTTACTCAACATTTTCTGAAAATTACCACTACACTACTGAATTTGACACCATTTTTTGACGGCTGTTCATCGGTTGTTCGACCAATCTTTGTTGGAAGAACGATGAAATGGCGAAAATATGTCCATCGCTATTTTTTCATCGAAAGGCCGATGACGAATTAAACATTGAAATAATGGTGAAGAATCGTCAGTCGATGACATCATGAAATGCCTCAGATTTTTGTTAAAATATCGACAAAAGCTTTGTGTATCCACCGACGAATTACACCAAAAGTTCGTCACCAGTTCAATGAAATAGGCAAGTAGTAGCGTCGAAACAACAGCAGACGTTCATCGCCATTTTGACGAAATGGACAAGGAGTAGCATCAAAACAACACCAAGAGTTCATCGACTTTGTGACGAAATTAGCAAGGAGTAGCGTTGAAAGAAAACCAAAAGTTCATCGAAAGTGCGATGAAATGGGAAAGGAGTAGTGTGGTAGCAATGCCGAAATCTCATTGAAATTGCAATGAAATGGGCAAGGAGTTACAACAAAATCTTCGTCGCAACTATAGCAACTTCATCGAGCCTTTCTATTGATTCATCAATGGTTTTTGTCGGTGGTTGTCATCAAAATAGTGACGAAGCATCATTTTAAAAAAATATATATAATTCATGGAAATGTACCATTGCAGAGACTGACCACTGATCATACATACAGACTACATTTTGGTTTGATGCTTCAAACGATGCATTTCTTATATTGAAAAGTGCAATACCTTATTGAGCTTCTCTTTGTTTCGAGAATAGTTTAATATTCTCTACTTAACAGGGCCAACCACGTGATGGTGGAAGCTCATTTGGCCCCTCCCCTGCCTCACATCACTCTCAATTCCCCATACCCAATCATATAACATTAATCATTCATTCATCCATTAATAACATATAACATTCATTCATTCATCCATTAATAATATATAACATTGATTCATCCATTAATAACATATAACATTCATTCATTAACATATAACATTCATTAATTAACACATTCACATTCATTCATTAACATATAATATTCATTCTTTCAGTTTCTACATATTATCAAAAATATGGTTGTCATGATATGATTACAATCACTTTTTTTTTTCTTTTTGAAAGCTACATAAAGCTGAAGTGGAGTATTGTTTTCTAAATCAATATTTGTCCCCCCTTTAGTTGTTCTACCCTCTACTTGTGATCTTAATGTACGCGTAGTTTCTTGCTCATGACGTGGACGCCGCTTCAAGGGGGGATCTGCTACAATAAGAAAGAAATGTTAAACTGATATGTTTTATTATTATTGTTACAAGTATTTGATTAATTAAAAGAACATTAGAGTGGTTCTCTTTACCTGATGGGTCCACATCATGTTCCTGAACTTTTGTTATAGACTCATGCTCAACATGTTGAACACCCTCTAAATCCTGATCTGCAGTTGAAACACGAAAGGTTACATTAATTAATACACCAATTGAAATTAAATATGTTTAAGAGAACATGAGGGTGGTCCTCTTTACCTGATGGGGCCACATCATGTTCTGATCTTCTCTAGCCCGATCATGCTCAACACGTTGATCATGCTCTACATGCTCTAAAGTTGAAACACGAAAGGTTACATTAATTAATACACCAATTGCAATTAAATATGTTTAAAAGAACTTTAGAGTGGTCCTCTTTACCTGATGGGGCCACATCATGTTCCTGATCTTCTCTAGCCTGATCATGCTCAACATGTTGATCATTCTCTACATGCTCTAAAGTATCGGGATGCACACCATGACCTTCATCTGCAGGTTTACTCCACCCTCACCAGGTTGCATTCCAATGTCATGTGCAATATTATCATTGCTTGAATGTTTAAAACAAATAGGCATGTAATTACTTTATGGTGGAAATTAATATTGAATAGATTGCACAAGTATTCAATTTTAAATAAACTTTATTGAGTTTATTTACTGTGTCAGAATGCAATGGAAGATTGTGTTTTCCAGTCAAGACTCTTAAGCGTCCGATACTTTGCCAGCATTTGGAAGGAAATCTTGGTCCTCTTACGTGGGAACTCTACATTGAATTGAGCCACCATTTTTGTAGAAGATCATGAATTTTGCTTCTATGGTGTGATAAAACCAAAATTGTTTTCAATTTATTATAATTTGGATGTAATATTTCATTTATTGATACTTACAATTCGTGCGGCTAATTTCATATAACCACCAAAGCCAAGTTTCTATTGCCCGTGCTTTTCTAGTCTTGCCTTTGTTGCCTTCGATGTGTCGGGTAGCCTATGAAAAGTTTGAAATACGTTAGATTATGTAAAAAGAAAGATTAATCAGTATATAATTACATTGTTGATAGTATCACACATAGCATACT
>VDFB02128519.1:11985177-12028896 GCA_007258455.2 Sequoia sempervirens | reverse complement strand
TTTGAAGTTTGAAATGGAAAAAAATAATTAACCAAAAAGTCAAGGAAAAAATCGTCCAGCCTTCAAGTTTTTTAAAAATTATGATTAATCGAGATTTTTTGCAGATTTATGCTTCTATATCACATACTTTCCTTGGCCCGGTGGTGTATTTCCTTTTTTCTTTTCAGCCTTCTCCTTTCCATTGGACACCAGGTCCTTCCACTCCCTCTCTAGAATCATGGGGGGACGTTCATACTTTTTGTTCTTCTCTAAATGTGACCTATATTGGTCCCTCACATACTTTAGATAGGTACCAGCTTTCTTAAGGACCTTGGTCCGGTTGAATGTTTTATCACCGAACAACACAACTAAACGGTTAATGAGCTCATCTTTTAAATGTTCATTTTGGGCATTCCACCATGTATGTATGGTGGGCCCGAAGAGCTCCAATGTAATATCACTTACATGTTTATAAAAAACATCATTTCCTGCAAAATGATCATGGGATAAATAGTCTAAAAAGAGAGATCAATAAGTAAATTTCAATTGGATTATATAGAATAATAATTAAAACATTTTAAAGTACCTGGGACCTTCTCTATCTTTATGGGAACGAAATCCTTGATCACCACAAGTGTGACCAGAAATGTTCCCATACTAGTAATACGGGAAGATCCAAGAAATGCTGCTAAAACATCACCAGTACTAGTGGCCTCTGCATCCTGAGGTACATGTCCTGACGCATGTTCTAGTATGTGTTTACTGCCAGAGGGTGCGTTAATGGATGCCTGCATGGTATGTGTTGCCGACATTTTAGACGACAATATATGCATGGATAATGGGGTCAGATAATGTGATGTATGCATAGGAAGATTAGGATGGACACTTGTACCAATTCTTACTCCTTGGGAAGCACTAGCAGTACCCTGATCATTGCCAGGAGCATCATGAGGAGGCAAATAACCCTATAAAAACAACACATATTTTAGTTCATGACATAAAAGAGTAAAAAATATAAAACCATGAATGAACTTATGTTATAATTAAAGACCTCATGACAGCTTACTTTCAAGTTTTGTAATCTCTCTATCAATACTTTAACCCTCTCTCTTATCTTATCTGTTTGAGGCATTTTGAACATCAACTTACTCATTTCTTCATTGCATTTTTTTATGAGCTTCTTTATCGTATCAAAAGGGTTTGCTAAATAAGGCATGTCATCATCAAAAAAATTGACTACACCTCACTATCGATGCTCTCCTCTACTGTTGGTGCCTTTCCCCGATCAGTCGATTGCAACAAGAATATTAAAAATATTATCGAAATTAACCCAAAAAACTTATGAAAAAAACATAATAATAAAACATTTTTCTCTTATCTAATTTGTACAATTATAATAAGGTAAACCTGTTGGGTAGAAGTGCCTGAAGATACATCATGATCTGTGCTCTGGGCAAGAGCCTTCTCCGTACGATCAATGTCCCCCTGTGACAAAAATTAAATATAAAAAAATATTACCAAAATGAAACCAATAGACTTATGAAAAAAAACATAAAAATAAAATGGTATATTGGAGTCATTAATTGGAGGTTGGGTATAATGGTACATAGTACGTACTAACCCCATAGTAACTTTGTTTGTAACTAAGCGATTCAAATTGTAATCGATTAGCAACTCTTCCCCTGCAGTTATTGATTTTATCGCACATACGAATACAAAGTTTCCCTCGCGCGCCTCAAATATGCAATTGGGTTGCTTATTTGTTGACCCAGGTCGTGTACTGTTTATAAACCCTACAATATTCCCTGATGCTTTTGGCCTTTCGTCAATGTACATAGCCACTCCTTTATTTTGATCGTTATCTTTTAGTTGTATATAATTTGTTGACAGTGCATACCTATGCATACTTCATGTATATCAAACCAATTTCATCCAATCTTTGTAACTATAACAGGGTCCAACATACTTCATCAATTTAGTAACTTTGTCGTAACAGACCTTTATGTCCTCCATGCAAAATAGGCCCAAACCATGTAATGATGATGGTGCTATGCGATATATCCTCTCGTTGACACAAAAATCGGTGTTTATTGGAGGAAGTTCCTGTTGGAATAGTTGCCTCAATCTCATAGGCTGGAACCTCTGGAAGAGCAAAGTCGGTGTGACATTTCTTTGGTCTGGCCAACTGGCAGTTTGGGAACCTTGTGAAATATTCTGGTCACTGTGACCTTGCAGAAGTCTTGTTGAACGCTTTCACTTTGGAGTCTATCACTGTGACATAAAGCAGTCGTTGTAACTTCTCACCACGTGGAGATCTCTCGCTGACAGGCCATTCAATCGGGCGTCGGGGAGACTCATAGTGACCGGGGGCCTCAGAGTGACTTTCAACACTTGGGAAGAAGTCCCAGCGATATTGGAAGGTCTTGCTGATAGGGATACGTATTGAAGTCATCGAGATAACCTATGGTGGCTCAGTGAGAAGTCTTACCGAAAGTAACATGTCTCGGCGATAGTGTTGGAGCTTTTGGGGAAACCCTTGGGTGATTGGTAAGAAGTCTTACCGATAGTGATATGTCTCACCGACTCAGAGTAACTTAAGGGTTTTGGTGTGAAGTCTCAATGATGAAGGATTGTCTTGGCAACAATGTAACTCTCAAAGACATCGGGGAGACCCTTGGCCAAAAGACTTGTTTTGATATGATGTCTCATCGATTATCGGATGTCTCACTGACAGCACGTGGGGTCATCGGTTCAGTGTGACTCTTGGTGAGCAGTGGTTTCGGTATAACATGGAAGCCTCGGTAAGAAGTCTTGCTGAAGGTTGATTCTCTCACCGACAGTGGAACACATTGATATGACTTAAAGGCTTCGGTATGAAGTCTTGGCGAAAGCAGTAAGTTTGGCCGACAAGATAGACTCGAGGTGACTTGGAACTTGCGGGTTGATGTCTTGGTGAAGGGTATTTGTCTTGCCAATAGGATTGCGATGGATGATAGTGACATCGGTATAACATAAAGGGGCTCAGTATGATCTCTCAACAAATGACTAAAGTCTTGGCGACTAAGGAACACTTTGGAATGACTTATGAGCTCGGCGTAATGTCTAGACGAAGAGCGATAGTCTTGTCGACTGATGAAATCTTCAGAATACCTTGTGATCTTCGGTGTGAGGTCTTGGAAACATGGCGATGTCTTAGTGATAACTCACTGGACTCGGTGTAACCTCTTGCTGATGGAGACAACTCTTGGTGACAACATGTAATTGGGTCTTGTGGCATCAGGGAGACACTTCTAGTGTCTCATCGACATGTGACACAAGTTGATCGTTTGTTGACCGTTTGGCTGACTATCCTATGTGGTGTGACCTGGACGTATTATCGTCCATGCAAGGAAGTGGAAACATCTACATTTTTGAGCTAGATGATTCAACATTTGTGATCCGATAGTTGGAAACAAACCATTTCATAAAGTTGAAGTCGAAGAGCTAACGAGATGTGAAGGTCGAGAGGCTGGTTGAATGGCCAAGCGCCTTGAGGCCTAAATAGAGGAGAAGAGAGAGCTCATAATCAAGAAGTAGGTTTCTAATTTCTCTTAAGTTGATCTGCACTATATATGTGATGATATTGTAATAGTGTGAAGATTGTTTAGTTAGAGAGGGTGATCAAAAACTGTGCAGGGAAATCTGTTGTTACCAGTTGTATCCAGAATGAACAAGATGTAACCTCTAAAAGGCTAAGAGCCTGAAAATTGTATTGTAACCATTTTTTTGCTGCATAATACAATGGCTCGATCTTTGGAGTGTGAGGTTTTTTATCCGAAAGGATTTTCCCCACGTAAATCTTTGTGTTCTAGTTTTCTGTTTCATCTTTCATGTCTATTGGATCGTGTAGTAGAATCTGTTAATGCTTGTTGTTGAATTTACATGTGTTTCTCTTAGATGGATCAATGTAGGAAATAAACTGTCTGTTTCTGCATTAGGACATAGTTGTCCTTGTCTTTGAGGTAACCTAATCTTCGAAATTAAAGTTACCAAATGCACTACTATTTGGAGTTTTCATTAGATGTGCTCCACTAGATTTGTTTACAAGTGGTATTAGAGCCTTCTTCTGGTTGTTGGTTTTGGATATTTCTCCTGTGAAGATTTCTTAGCTTGAAGGGCTAGAAGAAATCTGGAGGAACGGACTGATGTATTGATCCTTTGATGAGTGGAATCCTTGTGCTATTCTGAGACAACATGCAACTTGAAGGATGGTCAAGATGGAAAAGGGAGTTGATCATGTTGTGATCTGTGTCTCCTGGCTGGTAGAGGTATAACCTTGGAGTATGAGGTGGATTTTCCTACTCTGTGGCTGTGTAGCAGTAAAGCTTTCATATTGGTGTCTGTGTGACAGGCCTTTGGGTGATATGGAGAAGCCTAGATTGATTCTCAATCATGGAAGAGAGTGCTTATGCTAGGTGGTGGTTCCTAGTGTTGGAAAGCACTGTTTCCTGTTAACCTCGAATGGTTGAAGGCTATGGAGTTAATCATTAGATGATTTGCAAGCTTCTGAAATAGCCTTTCTTTCTCGGATGCATGTACATGGTGGTGGTTTAAAGTTGGCTTGAAAGGGGCCTAGATTCTCTTGAATTGTTGTTTTCTTTCTAAGGATGATTTGTACTTGCATGGCTCTGTGGTTTTGTAGGTTTTACACGGTTAAGCAAAACTTGTGATCATGTGGATTTGCTATTAAACTATTGTCTAGACACTGGCCTTTTGGGGTGTTGCTAGATGAGATAGTTGTAAGTCTGCATGCATGCTTGGTGCATGGTTTTGAGGAGGTATGACTCCTCTACATGGGAGTGTTGGTAAGTGTTTTGTCACTCAGCATTCTTGTGGTAATGCTTGTGGGTTCCTTGATTATGGTGCTCGTTGTGGACATGATTGGAAAATCAGATCTGGAATGATTTGGTGTTTGAGTCATGTTGTCTACGTGGTTATTCTCTTTGATATCTCAGTGTTGCAGTTTTCAATGTGATAACAGGTTTGCATGTTCGATGTTTGTGATCTACGAGCTATGCGGTTGGTGGATTAGCTACCCATTGGCTGTAGTGAGATAATTTGGATGTGGATTGTCTTTATCCACGAGGTTGATTCATTGGTGGTGCAGATTTGTTAGCTGACGTTGTCTGTGGTCACTTGTGCATTGGTGTGATTTCTTTGAGATGAGAGGATGGATGTTATTGAGTACCTGAATAGTCAGTTATGGGAACCTGAGATAGTTTTTCATGATGCTTGGAAAGCTCGGGTGTCATGTTTCAGTGGGAGCTCTAGCAGTGACTGTGGATTCATCACATGGTGGTGAATGGTCTTATATAGTGTTGGAGAAGGGTTCTTGTGATTTTGCATGGACATTATTTGAAGATGTGCAACATCTTGGAACCATGGAGGATGCTTGGAGTCTTTGGCTAAGGTGTTGGTGGTGCTTGACAGGTGATGTTGTTCTTAAGTCTATTTTCTTTATGTCATGGTATACTCTTGTTTGTGCACTGGAGTTTTGGCATAGTGCATTGTACTTGAGACAATGGTGGAGTCACTTGAGGCATGGTATATCCTATGGGGATGTGTAGATCATGGTGTCATGATAAATTCCTGATTCAGATGATTGGAGCTTTGACAATGATCTGGTAATTCTTTGTGTATTGAGTGCCTTGATTACTTGCTTGATACTTCGTGATAGTGCAGTAATGTAGTTGAAGTTTAGCATAAGATGATTGGTTGCTAGTACTCATGGATACATGAAGAATAAGGTGAGGCTTTCTTTCTCTTGTGAGAGAAGTGTTGCTTCTTGTTACTCTTGTTAAAGATTTTCAGCAGAAAGTCTGAGAAGCCTACACCTTGGTTGAATGTGAGTTCAATAAGAGACCTATGAGGAGATTGCTCTTGGATTAGTCATGATGGCTTATATATCTTGAAGGAGTATTCTTGTTCCCACTCTTGGTCTACTCGATAATTTATCTAAGAGGTATTTGGCTCATTATATATTTTAGATGTATTTTTTGTTCACTTTCATGATATGGATCTTGAATTAGTTTAACATTTGGTTTTGAAGGATTCATAGTGGAAGTTGTACAGTTTGTTTTATCTCCTTGAGATTTTTTGTTATGTCATTTACTGATGAGAATTGGTAGGAGATGTTGTATGGGCTGATTTCCTGAAATGGGAAATGTTTTAGCTTGATCTTCTTTGAGAAGCTTACATCCATATTGATTACATAATATTAGAAGTTAGTTTGATCTTGGTGATTGAACGGATGGATGTTGTTAAGGCTTTCATTTGGGATGCGAAGAAGATCATTCTTGACACAGCTGGCTGTTAGAAGTGTATGTAGGTGGATCTTTTACAGGAAGATGATGCACATAGTTTCTCTCTATGGCCGTGAAGGTTTGTGATGAGAGAAAATTTTCTTTTAGCAGTTCGTTACAGGTTATGCATGTCATTGTGGGTATTTCCTTGGTACTGCATGGTTACATTTTTCTATGTGTTGTTATTGGTAAACTTGTGATGTTTTTGGATTACTCAGACAGTGGGAGTTCCTATTGTGTTTTTTCTTCTTCAACTAGTTGGCACTTCGAGCTTGAATTCACTATTGATGGGTTGGTTTTGGAGTAGCATGAGTTTACTAATGCTTATACCTCTGAGGTATGTAAGATTGGATTGTATAGCACAAGCTGTGGGTGCTATTTTCAGTCATGTAGGTTTATTAGTTGGATGGAAGCAGTCAGTCTGATTGATGTTCTAACTGGTGTTGTTTATCTTGTTTCTGGAGAATGACTTAACTGTTGTGTTCTGTTTGAAGCTTTGAAGTTGATATTGCTTCTATATAGCATTTGAGCACAGTGAAGTGGTAGCAGTATCTTGTTGAAGATGTCACTGGGATCTTTTTCTTGTGTTCATTGGAATGGTGCTTATTCACCTTGGCGATGTATCTTTCTTCCACATGTGGAAGATGACAGGATTGTTGCTTGAATGGTGGACATCTTGGATGTTGGAGCAGAATTCTCGATGGAACATGAGAGCATCTTGAGATCTATGTGATTTCCTAGAGGGTTGTGATTGGTTGTTTTGTTGGATAGTGAGTTGCAGTTGGATGCCTAGTCTTTGTTGTAAATTGTCTAATGGATTGTTATTTGTGGAATCATGTTGATTGGGTGTCTTGAGTATTGCAGGGTTTGAACTGGTGGAGCTAGTGTGATCCTAGTTTCTAGTTGCTTTGGAGGTGCCTGTGTGATATTCATCAAGTGGGAGATTGTTGGAATTGTTGCCTCAATCTCACAGGCTGGAACCTCTAGAAAAGAAAAGTTAGTGTGACATTTCTTTGGTCTGGTCGACTGGCAGTTTGGGAACCTTGTGAAATATTCTAGTCACTGTGACCTTGCAGAAGTCTTTCCAAATGCTTTCACTTTGGAGTATATCATTGTGACATAAAGCAATCATTGTAACTTCTCACTGCGTGGAGATCTCTGGCCAATAGGCCATTCAATCGGGCATCGGGGAGACTCATAGCGACTAGGGGCTTCAGAGTGACTTTCAACACTCGGGAAGAAGTCCCAGTGATATTGGAAGGTCTTGCCGATAGGGATACGTATTGATGTCATCGGGATAACCTATGGCGGCTTAGTGAGAAATCTTACTGAAAGTAACATGTCTCGGTGATAGTGTTGAAGCTTTCAGGGAAACCCTTGGGTGATTGGTAAGAAGTCTTACCGATAGTGATATGTCTCACTGACTCAAAGTAACTTAAGGGTTTCAATGTGAAGTCTTAGCGATGAAGGATTGTCTTGGCAACAATGTAACTCTCAAAGACATCGGGGAGACCCTTGGCTGAAAGACTTGTTTCAATATGATGTCTCATCGAATATCGGATGTCTCGACAATAGCACGTGGGGTCATCGGTTTGGTGTGACTCTTGGTGAGCAGTGGTTTTGGGATAACATGGAAGCCTCGGTAAGAAGTCTTGTTGAAGGTTGATTCTCTCACCAACAGTGGAACACATCGATATGACGTAAAGGATTCAGTATGAATTCTTGGAAAAAGCGGTAAGTCTGGCCAACAAGATAGACTCAAGGTGACTTGGAACTTGCAGGGTGATGTCTTGGCGAAGGGTATTTGTCTTGTTGATAGGATTGTGATGGAGGACAGTGACATTGGTATAACATAAAGGGGCTCAGTATGATCTCTCAGCGAATGACTAAAGTCTTGGCGACTAAGGAACACTTCAGAATGACTTATGAGCTCGGTGTAATGTCTGGGCGAAGAGTGATAGTCTTGCCGACTGATGAAATCTTCAGAATACCTTGTGATCTTCAGTGTGAGGTCTTGGCAACATGGCAATGTCTTAGCAATAGCTCACTAGACTCGGTGTAACTTCTTGCCGATGGAGATGACTCTTGGCAACAATGTGTAATCAAGTCTTGTGGCATCGAGGAGACACTTCTAGTGTCTCACCGACATGCTACACAAGTTGATCGTTTGTTGACCGTTTGGATGACTGTCCTACTTGGTGTGACTTGGACATATTATCTTCCATGCAAGGAAGTGGAAACATCTAGGTTGTTGAGTTGGATGATTCGACAGTTGTGATCTGACAATTGGAAACAAACTGTTTCATAAAGTCGAAGCCGAAGAGCTGACGAGATGTGAAGGCTAAGAGGCTGGTTAAATGGTCAAGGGCCTTGAGGCCTAAATAGAGGAGAAGAGAGAGCTCCTGATCAAGAAGCAGGTTTTTGATTTCTCTTAAGTTGATCTACACTATATATGTGATGATATTGTAATAGTGTGAAGATTGTTTTGTTAGAGAGGGTGATCAAAAACTGTACAGGGAAATTTGTTGTTACCAGTTGTATCCAGAATGAACAAGATGTAATCTCTGAAAGGCTAGGAACTTGAAATTTTATTGTAACCGTTTTGTTGCTGCATAATACAATGGCTCGATCTTTGGAGTGTGGGGTTTTTTATCCGAAAGGATTTTCCCCACGTAAATCTTTGTGTTCTGGTTTTTTGTTTCATCTTTCATATCTGTTGGATCGTGTAGTAGAATCTGTTAATGCTTGTTGTTGAATTTACATGTGTTTCTCTTAGATGGATCAATGTAGGAAATAAATTGTGTCTGTTTCCACATTAGGACATAGTTGTTCATGTCTTTGAGGTAACCTAATCTTTGAAATTAAAGTTACAAAAGGCACTACTATTTGGAGTTTTCATTAGATGTGCTCCACTAGATTTCCTTATAGTTCCTTGGGTACCCATTGTTTCCATAGATGTTTGTACCTCAAGGGCACCTCAACGTCACCTATGCTCTCATCATCATAAGAACATGACCCCCTTTCAACAAGAAAAAATTCAATGCATTTACAAAATTTTCTTCTAATCTTTTGACCTCTAGTTGATCTCCCTCTTTTAGACATACTACATGTCTCGCTTTCCTCTTCTCTTCCTGAATTTCCCTCGCTCGAGAAAGACAGATCTGAAAAATACCTATTTGGTGGTACCTACACTCGTAAGGATGTTGGATGAAGTTCTTTCATGGTGATGTGATCCCAAGGTGACATTATGATTAATCTATCATTTCATCGCTAGAATTTCACAGGTTATAAGGTAATCAAGTCTTGATAGATTGCAAGCTATTGTTACTACCATCCAAATGTGTCCATCACAAATCAAATCTACTTAACGTTTTAACTCCCAAACTTTGTAACAAGTGTTAAATGTGACTATGGTCCACCAGTTACATAACCAAGGCCTCAAATGTATTCTCTAATTGTAATAAAAGGACCTTTTCTCTTCATTCAAGTAAATAAACTTGAAGGGAAACACCACCAAGTGGTTTATTGGACACCTACATGACTAAAAATAGAAACAAATTAACATTTAATTTCCATATGTCTAAGTGGTTAATGGGGAGGGAGTGTGTACTAGGCCTGGTTAAGTCATCATAAGTTTAAGCTTTGGCAATAATTTTTTTTAAGTCATATTAAATCTTCCTATGTCTAATTGCTAGGAGATTTTTGGTATGTTTTAAGGTAGGATGATTGATGAAAGAGCCCAAACACTAGCCTTTCTTCATGGTATCCAGGTACACATAGCAGTGGTCTTCTCTTATACGGTTGGACATGATTTAAAGAACTTAGCTAGGAATTATTCATTTAACCTAAGGTTTTCTCATAATGCCATCATTGGAAAAGTATGATCAAATTCTTCTATTATGAAGAATTGGTCTATGTGCCTCTAGTAATCACTATAAATGTTTGTAAGGATAAAATGACTAATTGCATCAAGTAGGAGAGAATCAACTTTGAGTTCTTCAAAGATTATATTCCTCTATTCATAATTTTTAAGGGTTGTGTGTGGAGGAGGTTATCACTACCAAGAAGGGAGGAGACCTTTCCTTGTATTCTTTTATAATTTTCATTATTCTTATTTATTTTACACCTACATTTACAAATACACATACATATGCATTTACTATTTTCATTTATTTCTCATGTAGTTTAATAGTTTGATCAATTTCATATTATATGTGTTGAAGACTTTAGAATTTCAATTACATTAATTTATGGATATGTTGTATCTATAACTACAAAACCATATGCTCTTTGCATTTACACTTGCATTTAGAAATACACATTTATATACATAGATATAGATTTCTTTTAATGATATGTTGCATTTATTGTTCTAGGAGAGCATCCAGTAATTGCATTTACATTTACATTTAAAAATACATATACATATATACATATATGTGTGTGTGTGTGTGTATCATTTATATTCAGTGTTCAGAAACAACCCATTAGGTCTGCACATGGATAAAAATTCATAAAATCATATCTCCCATACATGTTTTGTTGAAACCTACGCCCTATTCATGCATCCTACATTTACAACAGTATCCATGGGGCCTCTTACACAAGCTACAATAATCACAAAAAGTGTAAAAGCCACTTTATATCATGTTTGGACTACAAAACCCTAAAAGATAGGGTAACTCATATTATGATTTACTGGTGAGCTGTATGGACAAAATCATTAGCACTAGCTCATTCTTGGAGTCTTTTGAAAGAGAAGTGAATTAGGTGGTTGTTAAGTACAAACCTTATAGTGTCAAGGTGAATGAGGTGATCAATTTTGATTAACCAACTGATGAAGAGTACAAGGCGGTCCAATTGGCTGGTGACACGTGTGCTTTCTGGCCCGATGCTTGTTTTCTCCTCCTTTTTCTATAAGAAGGATTTCAAGGCTAGAAGTACGGGTTAGCAAGTTAGATATTTTTGGTCGAGTCTAGATGAAGTTGCAAAGAAAATTGTAAAGTCTGATGGTTTTAGGGAAAATGCAATTTAGGTTTTGAGTCATTCTGTAGTAGGTTTTGAATTCATGGGATTTGATGTTTTATGATGATTGGCATTTGAATTGATATGATTAATTCAAACTCATGTCTCTCCATTGTACAAGCAGATCCGAATTTTGAATAAAATGATCAAGGGTTGTTTGTTCATCTCACTATTGTGGTGTGTATGATTCTTGTTTTAGGTTTAATTCAAGGAATTAATTAAAATGCTTGAATGGGATTGTAGGTGGATATGTTCTGTATAAGCTATTTTATTTTTTCTGTCTTATCTTATACCATTTTACGAGAATGGGGGTGCCAATGTACTAGAAGATCTTTGGAAAATAGGCATGAAAATTGAAGGTTAAAGAGAATAGGGGTGCCAAACTGACAGTACTCATTGCCCCTTGGTCGTCGATTTTCTATGAGTGCCCTCAACCTCGTCCTCGGCACTGGTATTGACCTTGTTTTCACTCCGAACTCTTCCTCGGCATTGATATTGACCTTGTTTTCACTCCTCCAAACTATTCGTCGACGCTAGTATTGACCTTGTTTTAACTCCAAACTCTTCCTTAGTGCTGGTATTGACCTTTTCTTCACTCCTCCAATCTCTTCCTCGACGCTGTCATTGACCTTGTTTTCACTACTCCAAACTCTTCCTCGGCGCTGGCATTCACCTTTCACTTCTCCAATTTGATGACCTACAACCTGGTTTCATTAGGATTTACAGTATGTTAATTAAGTTCAAAATTTTGGCACCATTTAGCTAGTTTTTAATATTCTACAATATAGTTAAGTATATATTAGCTATATTTTACATAATAAATAATATAATTATTCAACTTATTATAATTAGATATTATATTCTTTAACAAAATTATTAAATATGTATAAAATTATTTTAATTAATAATTAATAATAAGTATATTTTTATATAATACAAAATATAATTAATATAATATATATTTAATATAATAGTAATATATATTAATATGAGAGAGAGAAACTAAATTTTGATTGGTTGTTTCATGTCAACAATCCAAGGATGGCATGTGTCCTTGGGGAGTTATGCTCAAGGTAGCATGCCATTTGATTAAAGATATGATAGTTCTTTAAGACCTCTTCAATGTACCCATTGCACACTTAAGGAGACAAAGATAAATATAGGGAAGAAAATATAGAGAGAGAGGGAGATGACAAACATACAAATAGAAAGGGAGACAAAGAGATAGAGAGGGTAGAGAGATAAAGAGATAAGGATGAATAGATAGAGATATAGGGAGGGTGATTGATATATCTCCCTGTCACTCTCTATATCTCCCACTATCTATGTCACTCCCGCCTCTTCCCCCCTATCTATTGAGCTATCTCTCTCTCTCCCTTTCTCTCTCATTCACTCCATCTCTCCCTCCATCTCTCCTACTCTATATCTCTATCTCTATTTCTCTTTTTATCTCCCTCTTATTCCTCTCTATATACCTGAGAGTAATTAGGAGGTGGAGGTGGGAAAGAGAGAGAGAGAGGGAGAGAGAGGAAAGAGAGAGAAAGGGAGAGAGAGAGATATATACTGAAAGAATTAGGAGTGTGAAGGGAGAGGGGAAGAGAGGGGAGAGAGAGAGAGAGAGAGAGAGAGAGAGAGAGAGAGAGAGAGAGAGAGGGAGGGAGAGGGAGACAGATAGAAGGAGGGATGATTAAGAATTATAGGGTAGATGGTTTAAGGGTTTAGGGTTAAGGTGGAGGGAAAAATACATGTTATTTATTGTGCTCACCTTTTATATTTGTGATAGGACAAACTATTAATATAAAATTATCCAATGCTTGTACATTGCTACCCCAATTTTTGTATAGATAAGAACAATATTTTTTCACTATGATAACAACACTTGTTTCAATGAGTGTCTTATTTTATTAAATGACCATTTTATTTTTTAAATGATATACTTATAGTTGAGAGTTGCGATATTTTATTTGAAACAAAAAAAATACTTATTTCACTTCTTTATGAGTTATGAGAGAGGGGAAGGGGAGAGAGAGAGGAATGGTTGTCACTGAATCTTGGCTCACCCAAACAATTGATCATTGCACTAAGATATGCATATTCAATCAAAAGTTAAAATTCATAAAACTCAGACTAAAAGAGTGGAATATCCAAGTCTTTAGAAACCTTTTCAAAGAAAGGATCTCCTTGAAAGTAGAATGGCTAAGATCCAAAAAGACCTCTCAAATGATTTTTCTTACATCCTAATAAAAGAGAGGAATCTCATAATTCAATTGGATGGTGTCTATAGTTTTAAATAAATCTATTAGAGACAAAAATCAAGAATTAAATGACTTAAATAAGGTGTAAAACCAATTTTTTTCATTTAAAATGCAAAAATTAGAAGGCAAAGAAACATAATATGAAGATTGAAGATGGAAGAGGGAAAGAGTGAGGGAGTGGGAGAGAGATATGGGGTAGAGGGTTAAACGTAGAGGGTAGAGGGTTTAAGGGTTTAGAGTTTAAGGGTATGAGGGAGATAGAGGGAGTGAGTGAGTGAGAGAGAAGACCTAAGAGAGGGAGAAGGGGTAGGAGGGAGAGACTTGACATAGAGTGAATGAGTGAGAGAGAGACCTTAGAGAAGGAGTGGTGCTAGGAGGGAGAGACTTGGGAGAGAGAGAGAGAGATAAAGGAAGGGAGGGTTAAGGGTAGAGGGTAGAGGGTTTAAGGGTTTAAGGTTTAGGTTTAAGGGGAGAGAGATAGAGGAGAGTGAGTGAGTGAGAGAGAGACCTAAGAGAGGGAGAGGGGTAGGATATTGAAGATACTTGAGAGAGAGAGAGAGAGAGGGTAGTGGGAGAGAGATAGAGGAGGCAGGGTTAAAAGGTATAGGGTAGATGGCTTTAAGGGTTTAAGGTTAAGGGTGAGAGGGATAGAGATAGAGGGAGTGAGTGAGTGAGAGAAAGACCTAAGAGAGGAGTGAGTGAGTGAGAAAAAGAACTAAGAGAGAGAGAATGGGTAGGAGGGAGAGACTTGAGAGAGAGACCGAGAGGAGAGAGGGGGTAGGAGGGAGAGACTTGAGAGAGAGAGAGGGTAGAGGGTTTAAGGGTTTGGGGTTTAAGGGTTAAGGGTTAATGGTTTAGGGTTTAGGGTTATGGGTAGTGATGAAACTTCAAAGTTTTGTTCTCTGTGTTCTATTTTATAAAAACAACACATATGGACTAATAGTTCAACACAAAAAATCTATTTGTTGTTATAAAAACAACACATAATGATTTAAAATAGAACTTATATTGAACAAAAATGGACCAATAGTTGAACAATATAACTTTTTGAAAATCCTTCACATTTAATGAGAAAATACATGTTATTTATTGTGCTCACCTTTTGTATTTGTGATAGGACACACTATTAATATAAAATTATCCAATGCTTGTACTAATGGAACTTCAAATTTTGTTCCTAATGTTTCACTCATGCCTTTCCTTATGTCAGTGGTCTTTCCTGGTGTTGGAAAATTTCTTAGGGCTGGGGTTTTAGCTTTGTCTTCATCTTAAACCCTTGTGTTTACCTAATGCCTTGGTCGGGATCTATTTCACCATTACCTTTTTTGAAGGGTTTTAAAAACATCTTATGCCCCATCATTCCGTCTAGGCCTAGTCCCTTTGGTCTTAATATTTTATTTCCTCCATGGGTTTTATTTTCCTAAGTACTAGTTGGCCTTGTGCTGAACGATTTTAAAAAAACTTATGTCATTGTTTTCCATCCGCCTAGTAATGTCCCCTTGCCCTTTAATGAATGTTTTATTTTTTAGAAGGATGAAATTCATGCTACCATCAATCAAAATTCCTTCAAAATCAATGGTTTCCTACCACCTCGTGATTGGGGATTATAGGATGGCGATATCGCATGTGGGCAACACGTGTCCCATCTGGGGATCAAATTTGTGTGACTGTTCATCAACTGTCCTATGATCTGAGCCATTCCCTGCCATCCCGTGATGGTGCTTTGGTTGATTGCAAAATCATGGGTGGTTGCCACGTGTTTTGTATAAGGTGGGGCCTGAGGAAATTTTTGTGTGATATATTTGACAAGGCCGGGGGGAAATTCATTGAAAATGAGCAAAAGCGGAGAAATTAGGGCAACTAGTAATTTTAATGGTATATTAAAAAAAAATCATATTTTGATAGTTGAATACATTCAAAATATTTCTAATATATTTCTAATTTAAAAAATATATTGTTTAATTTTTCAAATATATATTTTTTTTTCAAAAATATATTTTTATTTATTTTTAAATATATTATACATACAAAATTACATAATCAATAATGGATAATAGATTTTGGTGAATATATCTAGGTATGTTAATATATGCTGAAAAACTAATTTTAATTAAAAAACTTACTAACATCATTAAAAGGTAAGTTTATAGTTATAAAAATTTAACATTAGAATTATTTAACATTTGAAATAGAAAATTTAAATATTATATTATAATAGTTTATAATTTACTTATATAGTATTTTGGATAATAGAAACAATTTTGATTGATTTAATATTTTTGAAGTTCATTATTGAATTTGAATCTTATAAATATAATTATATATCTTTAATCAATATTATAATTTAAAAATAATAATGAATATTGAACATCTTAGATTTTAGTATAACTTAAATATTAAAAAATTTAATGTATAAGTTTATAAAATATAATATATATTTTTAAATAAAGATTTAAAGATTATTATATATCATGTATATTTAAAGATCCATAGAATTATCTTTTTAACTATGAAATTAATATGATTAATTTCATTTATAATTTTATCTTATCTTATCTTTTTAACAATTTTTGGTATCCTACATAATTTGTTTTCTATAAGTATCATGTTGTATACTCTTTATATGGAAGGTAGTGTTTTTCATGGAGCTTAATAAGTTTTAATAATTTTTAGTCATTTTAAAGATTTTTATTTTTTTATAAAGATAGGTATATTTAGACTTTTGATGGCTTATGTACAATTATGCATATTCTTTTATTTATTATATTTTTTGCAATATCATGTTATTCTTAATTAATCACATTATTTGTTTTGTTGAAAAATATTTTATCTTTACTTTACATCTATGATAATTTCAAAATTATCAAATTTAAAAATTATAAATAAAAACTTGTTTTTATTAATCTCTTGAACATACATTTAAAGTTAAAAGTGAAATTATAAAACAAATTGTAAATTTATTTTATTTTTCTTCTATAAATATAATTTTTTTATTTGTCGTTCGCCTAGTAATGCCCACTTCTCTTTTTAATGAATATTTTATTTTGTAAGGGTTGATTTAGTGCTACCATTGATCTATTTCCTATAGATATCAATGGTGCCCACCATCCTGTGATAGGGAATTGAAGGATCGCGAAATCACAGGCGGGCACCACGTGTCCTATCCGGGAGATCAAATTTGAGCTATTACTGACCAACTACCATTTGATCTGAGCTGTTCCCTGACATCCTGCAATGATGCTTGGGTTGATTGTGAAATCATGGGTAGGCGCCACGTGTCTCATCCGATTAAGCCTAAAGAGTAAAAGAAACACTAGCCGTCTTTAAATGTATTAAGGGGTGGATTACTAAAGTGTTCTCGAGATGCACATGTTCTAAATCGACGGATATGTTATAATCTCACTGGATAAGTTGCTCGAAGGTTAATGACATGGCTGGCGACTGTGTTAAAGGAACGAGATCAATGACACCCGCTATCCCGCGATTAGGGATTACAGGGATCGTGATATCACGGGCGGGTTCCACGTGCCCTTCCTAAAGGATGAAATTTGTGTGACCATTGATGAGTTGTCTCTTCAAGATTGACGGTGCCTGCCATCCCGCGATTAGGAATTTTTGGATCGCGATGTCTTGGGTGCCTACCACATGTCTCATCCAATGAAGCCTAAGGAGTGAAGAAAGCGTTCGCTAGTTTTAAATGTATTACGGGGCGGATTACTAATGCGCTTGTAAGATGCACGTGTTTTATTTCAACTCAAATGTTATGATTTTAATGGAAAAGTTGCTTTACAGTTAAAGGAAAGGACGGCGACCATTTTTTAAGGAGCAAGATTTATGGTAAAAAGATCGACGGTGCCCGCCATCCCATGATTGTAAATCAAAGGATTGCGATATCATGGGCAACCGCCACGTGGCATTCCTTTGCGGCATATGAAATAGTGGGCCCCTTTATTGCCGTATTCGCAATTATGTCAGCCTGTTTTGAAGATGGTCGATGATGATTTGATCAAACTGAAGGATCAACGGCTCAAATTTAAATATGTATCAAATTATGGTTGGAGTCCTTCGTGTAGCCCACGAGTGGGCTTTAATGGCAGATGAGACATATATTGGTAGGATTTGATCGACATAAAATCAATTTACTCGTCTCATTTGTATCACAAAGCATCCAAGTATTTCGTGAAAATAGTTTCACAGCCAAAGGTGAAATTGCGAGCAGCTGCAGCCAGAAATTGGAGTTTGTGCGAAAAAAGCCATGAGTTAATTTTCTCTATTTCCCAGTCATTCTGCACCTAAATTTGGGAAGGGGGGTATGTTATGCTTGTCATTGAGTTTATTAAAATCTTTTGTTAGAGCTATTGTTTAATCATAAATTGTGAAGAATTGCGATATTTTTACTCTATAATTTCCTATCTCTGCTTAGTCATAGCCACTTGAAGTGTAACATTGTAGTGAGGCCCTAGTTGGTCTAAAATAGGGCCAACCAAGTAGCACTCTAGCCACATTGAGTATTTGAAAAGAAACTTGTACGATGATTTCTTAGATTAATTTCCATTATGAACAAATGAGAGAAGGAGAGGTTTGGTGTTGATGTGAGGGAAATCCTAGGGGATGGGTTGGTGTGTAATAATTCCAACATTGCTAATGCTAGGGTTCCACTCATAGCCTTAGAAATGTTCATATTATGGTATGGACAGAGGAATTTTCCTCATCCTTTTTCAAATGGAAGGATGTATGACATGGGAAAGCTGGTTGTTCCAAATGTGTTCCCTGATGTGGACTTACTTAGAGTAGTGGCCAAAAGATATGACCCTATCACACGGGTAATCAGAGATAATGATGGAGGGGTTCTATTAGAAATTAACAGAGATGTTATCCAACAGACTTTTTATTTGAGTGAGCCAAGTGATGACTTGGTTCCTATTAATCTTGAAGAAATGAAGCAGGAGTATACAAAATTGAAATCTCTTTTTAAGGTTAAGTTGCTTCTACCTCATCTGGTTAAGGCAAGGGGTTCACAATTTCACATTAGCCCTAGTGACCAGGAACCCTTCAGATTGAATTGTTTTGGAAAGTCTTTCCTGGCTACTTTCTATTCACTATGTCAGATTTTGGGTTTCAGCCCTGGTGTAGTAATGTTGATTGCATACATGTTCATGGGGGTGCAAATACAACACCCTAACTTCTTTGTAACATATGACTTCACTTCTTTTTTAGTGGAGAGGATAGATGAAGGACTGTCGAAGCTACAAAATGGTGATACAGGTACTCAATTCTTTTGGTATTCCATGTTGATGCATATGTTCTTGTTTAGGAATGCTAATTTCTTTGCTAAGAAGATAAACTTAAAACAATCAGTTAATGGAGAAAGATTGTCAATACAGATATGGGCTGCAGATTTGTCTTGTAATAAGGAAAGCACCAGTTATGTGCAATTTGATAATTATTTTGCTACAAGATTGAGGGCTAGATTGATGGTAAATGTACCCAGGATCCCTCAGGAAGTGTATGATTTCCTTAGGTCAAAGGAGAGGAAACCAGAATTGAGGGTTTTACATAACTGGGGTGATATTATCCCCATATCTAGTCAGCACTGTTTTGAGAATATATGGATTTCAAGGAACCCCTCACATACTGATATACAATGTGCCACCAAGACTAGGGTTTGCAGAATTTATGTGGCAGATGGGATGTATTCATGAAGATAACCTAACTGGAAAGGGGAAGGGAACATTATTCCCTGATTATACAGTAGTATCTAGCTTTACATTTTCAAAGGGAGGCTGGACACATTTTGACAAATTCTTTGTTGATTACCATTTGAGATTTGGTCCAAGGCGACAACATAATCTTGAAAGTTTCTTTGCTCTTTTCAGACAAAGAATAAAAGGTGAAAAATTTGCACATGAGTTCAATTTCCCTAAGGACCTGATCAGGAATGAATTTGATTTAAATAGATAGGAATTGAACAAGGAAAAGTGGATAGCTTATAGTAAGCTACTGGATATTGTGCATCAAATGGATCTGATGTATGATCCATTGATGGAATTCACTCCATACCACAAGAGAATTGATTTTCTAATGAATATTTTCAAGGATATAATGGACGCCTGTAAAACCAAAAAGATAAATTTAAGGCTAAGTTTGGATATGCCAATTGAAACAAGCCCAGTATGTCAGCCTATAGAAAGGCGGCCCATCTATAGGAGGAAAAGGGAAGAAAATAATGAAGGTGCCTTTACGACCAGGCCCAAAATTCAAAATACCTAGGGATGTCAAAATCATTGAATTAAAATCTTTACTAGAGCGTAGTCCCCCATCACCACCACCTGAGCCAAGCCCTAAGAGGCAAATAACTGATCACCTACCTGAGGATCTCACACATGAAATTATTGTTACTGATTAAGACATGCAAGTTGGTATGTCGTCCCCTCCTAGGTCAGCTGAATTGGTTCTATCCGATTTGGATATGAAGGGTAAGATTGTGTAGGATGCAAGAGTGGAGGCTTGCAATGAGTTCTTAGATGACAATGCATTTATAAAGACTCCTGTAATCTTGCAATTGGCATGGAGGATGAAATTTGATGAATATCAAAATAAATGCAAGGAGAGAAGAGAACTAAGGCCTGACAGGTCAGATCAGAAGAATGATGAAGAAGTGAAAGCTGAACTAATGGAAGAGTTCAAAAACATCACTCCTGAAGAAGGAAGACAACTAGTGAATTAGGCTGGTGTTTTGATTTTTCCTGAATGGGACATCGCAGATGTAGTGGCTTTCAATGCCATTATGAAGTCCAAGAATCATTTTCAAAATTCTAAAGAAGAAGTTAAGGCAACATTACAAAACTCTGCCTTCAGTGAAGAATATGAAACCTTGGCAATTTGGACATTGGCTCCACAAGGAAGAAATCTAGACATTGCTAATATTAATCCAAATTTCAAAGGAGGATTAATAATAAAGAGGGCTTCAGAGATTACAACAACTGAAGCCACTAGTTTAACTGTGAATGTGGCCAAGTTGGCCCAAAAGAATGCTAAAAGGGAGGAGGCTGAAAGAAAGAGCCTAATGGAGAAATATAACATTTTAATTGAAGAATATAGTAAAATGCAATAGAGGCATGTTGAGCTGCAAACTAAAGTAGAAAGGTTCAAGTATAGACATACTAGGGAAACATCCAATGCTCCAGGAACCAGCACATCACCTCCCATAGCAGGGTCAATGCCTCTTGCTTCTCCAAATGTTTCTACACCAGGGTCTCCCATTCAAAATCCTACTCTTACCCCTCCTCTAGAACAAGTTGATGAAGAAATAGAGTGCTTTGTTGATCCAACAAAGAGGAAGCTCATGCAAAAAATTGATCAATTACAGACATCCCTAAGGGTAAAAGATGATGGTTTTCTTTCAAAAAAAAAAAGAAATTGTTACTCTTGTTTTAGAGCATTTAAATGAAAAGGTGGATAATAAACTTCCCTCTATACATTCTTTGTATTCTTTGCTATTTGAAGCAATAAATAATATTGATAGGGATCAGGGGATAGTGATTCCAATAATTCAAAATTGGATCCCTAGGGAAAATAATCTAGATGTTATGAATAAAGCCTCAAGCTTTAATGTAAATAACAGGCCCCAATTATTGAAGCCTACTTATATATTAGTTAAATCATTGCAAGGTTTTCAGACCTTACTAGATGATCTAAGTAGGAAGATTAGGGAATTGGTAAAGAACTTCAATGATTGGGGTAACACACTATTACCTGATATAACTAATGAGCAGGGGGAATCAAAACACTCCAACAATGGTAGGATCAAGCAAGTGAAGTCATCAATAATTAAATTAAAATAATTTTTGATGACTCAGATGATGATTTGTTGGTCAATTGTATGGATAAGATTATTGGTACTGGCTCATTTTTGGAATCTTTTGGAAGAGATGCTAATCAGGTAGCGGTAAAGTATTTGCCTTATACTACAAAGGTAAAAGAGGTGATTAATTTTGACTGGCCAACTAACGAAGAATACCAGAGGTGGGTGGCTAAATATTTGAATGATGATGAGTAAAAAGAGTGGGCTACTGACAGGTGGAAAATAATATGCTGCAGTTATAGTGTTTCTAGTTTTGTATGGATGACTTTCTTTGCATGGGTTTCATGTGGTTTATTGTTATTGCATCAACCTTCCTCCGCTGACATGATGAATGAGAATATGCTCCAAGATGATTGCTGTTGTAATGATTTTTGAACAAGAATATTTTTCAAGGTGGTGGCTGTTGTAACAAATTTTGGAATATCAACAGGTGCTCCAATTGACTGGTGACAGGTGTACTTTCTGGTCCGGTGCTTGTTTGCTCCTTCATTTTCTATAAGAAGGATTTCAAGGCCAAAAGTACGGGTTAGCAAGTTAGATAATTTTTATCGAGTCTAGGTGAAGTTGCAGAGTGAATTGTAAAGTCTGATGGTTTTAGAGAAATTCAATTTAGGTTTTGAGTCATTATGTAACAAGTTTTGAGTTCATAGAGATTTAATGTTGTATAACAGTACTAGCATTTGAGTTGAAATGAAAAATTCGAGCTCATGTCTCTCCATTGTACATGCATATCTGAACTTTTTATGAAATAACTAAGGGTCGTTTTATCCATCTCACTGTTGTGGTGTGTGTATGATTCTATTTTAGCTTTAACTCAAGGAATTAATCAAAATGCTTGAATGGCATTATAGGCAGATATGTGTTGTATAAGGATTTGATAAGTAGACCTGGGTTAGAATGCACACTGATGAAATTGTAATGCAATATTGTCAAGGATCTTATATGTGATGTATTAAATCTGTTATAAACCTCTAGATGCTTATGAATTTGACTCCTGCAATGGATATATGGCACTGATCTAAGTTGTAATTATTCGTGTAGTTTAGTATTTGTTTGTCTTTGCCTAGAGCTTGCTACAAATTGCAAATCATTGACTATTTTATACAATGGATTGTGTTTAGTTATCTCACTCTCCAGATAGTTGATATTGTCTATAAACAACCAATTCTAGTTTATATTATCTTATCGTGTTGAGCTATTAAGTGAGATCATCTGCTATTGTTAATTTTGTTTATAATAATGGTGAAAAGGTTGTAAACACATTAAGTGATCACCCTCCTGGGTCTTGCAGAGCCCAAAGTGTATGAGGTTTTTAAAGTCCTCATCAGTTGGTCTAGGTCCTTCAACCTACCCTTGATTGGAATTGACAATTCCATAGGTATATTAGAAGACAAACCTTGTTACATTGTAAAAAGAACCAACATACATGTCAACCACTGAACAACACCTCTACAACTGAATTTTTAAACTTTTATGATCACATGAAACATAAAACACACTAATTTCAAGGTTGTTAACATCATTATTGAAATGTTTTAATTTTTTGACCTTTCAAACATTAAAAAGTACATCATTAAATTAATTATGTAATGGCATAAAAATTAAAAACATCATGAATTAATTATGTAACCACATAAGTCAAATATAATTCTATCAATAAATTAATATCAAATAGATAATATAATCACATAACTTATACATTTCAATGTCATTGATCTTCTTCTTCATCCAACTCTTTGTCTGTATCATCTAATCCAGATTCGACATTGTAAGGATTGGTCATATCATCATCATCGTCATCAATATCAGTTTTGATAATGTCATCATCCACATGGATGTCATCTTCATGAACATTAACTCCTACATCATCATCTAGTTCCTCCTCTTTGACATCTTCGTCAGGGACATCATCAACTAACCATTGATCTTGATCATCATCTACATCATCTTCTAATTTTTCGGTATCTTCTTCTTCCACCACATTATACTTTACCAGCCTTCCTCTTGGATCATGTCTAACAACAAATGACCAACCCGGTTTACTTGGAACCTTTGAGTAAAATACCTGCTCACATTGGCTTGGGAGAACATAGGGATAATTTCCAGCTCACTCAATCAACCTTGTATTAACCATGGTAAATCCATTATCATGTTCAATAACAATTCTCTTAGGATCATTTTCATTCAATTGTAGCCTGTACCATAGGATGACGAAAAAAATTAATCTGAAGGACTTAAAGTCACACTCAAGTATATCATCTAAAATCCCATAGTATTGATTTTCTGAGACTTCTGGATGTATGTCACTTCTAGATGAAACATTAGTCACCTGAAAGACTGCAGTTATACCAGAATCACAAATTTTCTTCATGTCATCCAACATTTTAATTCAAAATTTACAACCATTGCACCACATAGCCTTGTGGTGTTTCACCTGCAATATGTCAAACATGTAAAAATTATTGCAATATCATCAGTTGATAAACATATTTATTCTTGGCTAAATGTATGCAAAGAAAACAATCTCAACATATATATACATCAATATAATTGAAAATAATTAAATAATATGGGTGATTAATATATTTATACGTACCTATTTATCTCTTAAACCATATGCTAAATCAATTTCCCTTTGTGTAACATTGAAATCTCCATTACGATGAGCTTCTTTAACCAATGAAGCCACACCTTCCCATATTAATGTATGGCTAGATTGTTGACATCGTTCAATCCATACCATCATCCAATCAAGATTGTTGGCGATGTACAAATGTACTGCATCCCACTCTCAACCAACTGTACCAAAATAAATTGAAATTCACAAACGACGTATAATTAGTTAAATACCACAGTATGTGACCTTAATTTATAATTGATGTATATTGAAGATTAAAAATTAAATAAGTACACTATACATAAAAACTATATGTAAAATGCATTCCAATTAATCTCCATGACCATCTTATAATTACCTCTCACTTTCTTCAATCTACCTTTCCCCAACAGGTACTCCCCTTCGAATTTATTAATGGAGTTGGAATCCCAAATGTGATCTAAATGTATCTTTGCTGCAAACCTAGGAAGATATTCACTAATGTACACCATGGTCTTGTATACCATATGTCCCTCCACCATAGAACCCTCAGGATGTGCTCTTTTTCTAACCAACGCCTTCAAAAATTTCAAGTGCTTCTCAACCATCCACATTGACCTTGTGTGTACGATTCCACACAATTCAATCTCCTCTACTTGGTGTATGAGGTAGTGTTCTTGTGCATTGAAAAATGTTGAAGGTAGACACTTTTGCATTTCATACATTAGACGAGAAATTTTTCTCTTCCAATAATTTATATCTTCTTTACGGATTCCTTTAGATGATAGCTATCTACAAGTGATTCAAGGTGCAAATATAATAATGATATTTAACAAAAATATATAGTATATTACATAATAAGTAAAAAAAATGGAAATTATAAGATATATATAGCGAATTGAACAAATCTTGCTACTTACCTCATGTATTTTCCAAGATCATATATAACTTGTTTGACATTGTTGTCAAAGTTGTCTAGGAGAGATAGAGGTAGAACGTACTGCAACAATCATAAAATGATCTTTTCATTGTTTTTCCAAAAGTATTAAACACAATACACTTAAAAGTACATGCATTATACAAGTGTATATAATATACTAGAATAATTACCATAATGAAGGTATGCCAATCATGCGTTTTCATCCCTGGCCCAAATTCACCTTTCTTTGTTATTATATTGTTTATGTTCGCAGCAAATCCTGTGGGAAATCGAATTTTTTGTATGACTTCTTTTATAGCATTGCTTTGTTGCTCTGTTAATAATGAAGGAAGGTCACTTATATTAATTTGGTCTCCATCACTATTTAATTGAATGACATTTTTCATTGCATGATTGGCTTCCTGAATGTCACTAAAAATTTTGACAATTTTTTCTTTGTCATGCCTTCCATCCAATATTTTCCATAACATTTATGTTATATTCTTTCCGATATGCATTGTATCAAACAAATTCACAATTTGTAGCTACTCATTGTAGGGCAACCTACTAAATTGTCTGGGATAACTTTTCAGTCCCTGTGGAAACCGGCCATTAATGCCTTGATGAACTTCATGAAGCATATAAGTTAAACAAATTAACAATGACAATCATTGTCAATTACAACATGAGTAAACACAACACAATATAAAAATATAAATTCAAAACATATCATATATGATAGATAAACAATTTGATCTGATGTATAACCTTGATGATTAATTCTATTATATTCCAACTTCTATAGGTGAGGTGACATTCTTCGTGGTTTTGATGTATTCTCCTCTTTTCCATTGAAAAGATATTTTTCAATAGTTTGATACTTATGATTTCTATGGAGGAAATGTCTATACTCATCAAACACCTGCTTTCCTAAACTTGTTGAATGACGAGATTTCATCTTTGGACCACAAATTGGACATGCAAATTTTCTCTTTGTTTGAAGACCTGCAAGATGATATATAATTGGATTAAATAATTCAATTTTTATAATTATATATAATGAATAGATTATTTTAAAAAAATTCATGATATCTACTTCATCAAATTAAATATTGTTAAAGTGTAATCAAACGTTATAACATACCACAAAAATGTTTTAGCCCTGGGGCATCATGAATTGTCCATACAAGCATTGCATGGAATTGAAATTGTCTTTGTCCTATTGGTCTGGAGACACCATACATAGTGACGCCATTCCATAACTTTAGTAACTCATCGATAAGAGGCTCGATATATACATTCATATCTTTAACTTGGTACTTACCTAGTTGAATGAACACAAACATTACATAATTATTATAATCATTTTACTGCAATATATATAAATTAATGTACATGATTATTGGAATGAAAAAAATATAAGTCATTATGCAACAAATAAGATAAATGAGATGCTACTATGTTAAAGAAAATTGATGCAAACAAATACTTGGAACAATCATTGACAACATTATTGGCTCCCTCTTTATTGACATCCATGGAGGAATGTTATTGTTGATAACAAAATAGGCCACACTGAGTAAATAGATCTTAGCTCTCCAAATGGATTGACGCCGTCCGCTCCCAATGAAAGCCTGAGATTATGAGGTTCTTTAAAGTGTGGCCATTTTTCCTCCATGTCCCAAAATGCAGAACCGTCTGCAAGCATTCAAAGAATGTCATCTCCATATCTATTCTGTGCATGGTAATCTATCAATTGTGCTAAGATTTCGCACCTAAATAATTGTTGCATACGTGGAATAATGGGAATATAATAAAGAACCTTGTGAGGAACTTTTTTTGTTAGTTGATCTATTCGATATCTACTGATATTACATTTCGGGCATTTTGTTGCAAATTCCTATTGTTTATGATATATAATATAATCGTTGGGACATGCATCTATTGCTTGATACTCCGTTCTGATATCTTTCATAATGACACATAAATCTCAGTATGAGTGAGGTAAAATATTTGATGGTGGTAACAAAAATTCACCAATCAATCTACAACAAAAAATAATTTGTTCATATAAAGAATATTAATGGTACATATTTCATCCTTTATTTACTAGTGATAAACTAACAAAAATTAAAATAGATGAAAAAAGATGACATATATAACATACCTTAACATCCGTGAGATTGCTATGTTTGATAAACCATTCATAACCTTCAAGTTCAACAACAACAATACAGTAGAGAGAAGAGTTGTTTCAAAGCCTTCATAAAGGGGCCCGTATGCTTTGTCAAGTATAGGTAAATCATGAATATCATCAAAGTCATCTTGATCATCATGATCAGCTCTGCCACTAAATTTGGCATGAATCAATGTATTCATACCATCATCTTCAATTGTGTTTTCTGGTGCATGATCATGTTCTTCCATAGGATCATTCACTTCATCTTTGATATTCATAGTTCCATATTCCTCCACTTGCAAAACCACATTCTCTGGGCCGTGATAATCCATATCATCTTCCCTAGGGTGCCCCACCTTTATAATAATGATAGACACAAATAAACCATGATCAGGACCAAGTGATTATATATATATATACGATTATATATATATATGTATGTATATATATATATATGTATATATATGTATATATGTATATATATATATGTATATATGTATATATATATATATATATATATATATATGTATGTATATATATGTATATATGTATATATATATATGTATATATATATATGTGTACCTTGGAGTTTTACCCTATTCTAATGTGCAAAATAACTAGAAATGCAACTAGAAAAATACTAAGAACACTTCAATGATTAGCCTAAAGAGTGATCAAACAAGGAAAATAGATGAAATAAAATGCAAATTGATTATACCTTCCTTGTTGTTGAAGACTCCTTGGTTGGCCCTTGGTTTAGATGAATTTGTGTGCTCTTTGAATGGCTTCTTGGTGTAGCTAGATGCAAGATTGAATATGCAAGATGACCAAAGTGGATGACTAAATGATAGTGAATGCTTGAGAATGCAAATTGGCAACATAAGGTTGCTCAAAATGAAAGTGCTCAAAATGCCCTTGAGGAGGGGGAATTTATAGAGGAATTTGAATTCTCTAGAGAATTCAACAGTTGAGATTCATCCAACAAGGTCAAGATGAAGAGCTATGGTGGGTTGAGAACTCACAAGCCCTCACATCTTGACATGTGGATGGTGAAGTGGCTAATAGGAGATGAGGTGTAATTGAGGTGGCCAAAAGGTACATGAGGTGGAGGAAGGACAAGTACCCTGCAAGTACATTGGGAGATGGGAAGAATCTTGGGTGAATAAAAGTGAATTTTAAATTCACAATGATTGGAAGAATCTAGTGGATAAGAAAATGTTCCCAAAAGGTGGGAGTTTGTCACATGTGACTTGATGTGACAAGTTAAAGGTTCTAGAAGATGCATGGGAAAAGAGGATTCTTGGAGGAATAAAAAGGAATTAAAAATTCCTTGGGGGATGGAGAGAGTTGACCAAGGTACTTATTAGGCTTGACTAATCAGTAATTAGAGGATAATTAGGGGTTAATGAGGATTAGAAGCCAACTTGCAAAAGTTGGAGGATGTGACACATCCTAATGAAGGATTAGGCATGTGCACATCCTTAATGAAGAGATTAGGAGATGGATTAGGATTAGATGAAAATGACATGTGAGAAATTAAATAAATATATTATTTATTTAATTTATTTGATGAAAGAAGGATTAAAGAGAATAAAGTATTTAATTATTAATTAAATACCTTAGGGATTTGGCAGAATTTAGGGTATTAATTAAATAATAGTAATATTACTTAATTAACTTGGATAAGAGGATGTTTAGATGAAAAGTGAGAAATTTGGATAAATTAAGTGTCCAAATTTGGATGTCTACAATATAAAATGTTAAAACAATATAAACATTTACAAATTCAATCAATATAAACACATATAATGAACAACTTACCAATGGACGATAATCATGCCCCCCTTCAATGTGACCATGCTGCCTACAATGTTTCTCAGCTGTTGTAATTAAAAGTCGTCTCATCTTTAAGCCCTTACAATTATTGCAAGGACAATAACATTTCTCATCACCCTTTCTTTTCAATCTAGCCCACAATCTATCAAGTGTCTTCATTTTGTTCTAGACTAATATTATCTGACATGATTTTTCTTTACCAAGCTTGACTATATAATCTTCAAAAAATATCAAACTCACATTCCAATAATTTTTATTCATAGACAAGTAACATAATCTAATAATTCTGATATTTTACACCAAATAAATTTGGCATGCAACAACCCCTGCAAAAGAGAAGATAGTCTGAAGTTAATGACCCCAAAAAAAACTTTACAATGCTAATTCCAAAACTTATTAAATTTTGATTTTAGTATGATTTCCAACTGTTAAGACTCCTAAAATCAAAATATTGAACTTGATCACAAAATTCCTACAACAATGGAGGTAGCGAGCTAGTAAGAGCAAGTGACCCATTCCTAAGGAGCAACAAGTCAGAATCATCATTGCTAATGTCAATACGAATTTATCCTTTTAGTTAAAGATGCAATGTGTCACTTCTTATGATGAGCTTATCCCTAGGGCCCTCAACATTAAGAGAGCCCTAATAAAAAACAACAGAAGCATTGGTAAGAGCATGATTAGGGTACAAACCCTAGGCCTCCGTAGAAACATTGTAAGGAAATCTAGGAGCGCATCTAGTGAAAACTCCATGTAGTAGTGCCTTCGGTAACTTTCATTTCGATTAGGTTGCCTCAAAGACAAAAACAACTATGTCCAAATGCGAAATAGATGCAGTTCATTTCTCCATTGATCCATCTGAGAGAAACACAAGTAAATTCAATAGCAAGCATTAATAGATTCTACTACGAACCAACAGACATGAAAGATGAAACAGAAAACCAGAACACAAAGATTTATGTGGGGAAAATCCTTTCAGATCTAAAAAACCCCACATTCCAAAGATTGAGCCATTGTATTATTCAGCAACAGAATGGTTACAATAAAAATTCGGGCTCTTAGCCTTTTTAGAGATTCATCTTTTTCATCTGGATACAACTGGTAGCAAACTATTCTTGAGAGACCAAACAAAGCAATCAAGATCACGAGAGATTCCAACAGTTTGACTCTACCTCTCAATCCTCTGCTTCGACCTCATGACTTTGGCCTTTTGGCTAGCCACTCAATCCTTACTCTATAGTTCTCTCTCTCTGGTTCTTGGCTCTTCAGCCTCTGCCTTAGAATGTCCAATGCATGCTTGTCTACATTTGTTCTCTTTTTTCAATTGTCGGATTAGAACTCACAAGTTATCTAGCACATCATCATCAGATGTTTCCACTTCCTTGTGCTTTTGTTTTCCAACTTCCACACAGAAACGGTTCAACAAACGGTTCACTTCTGCTTTCTCAGATTTGTCCACATCACACCACGTCAGACAACCTTCACTCGGTCAACATAATTCACAATGCCACATAGCCTTCATACTGATGTCACCCAGAGTAATAGTAGTTGCCAAGATGTTCTATCGAGCTCCATGAGTTTCACTGAGTCACAAGGCAGTCACCCAGACCTATCGCATTTGCTAGGAGATCATAGCGAGTCACCAAAGGTATACCAAAGATACAAGTCATACCGAGCTCCATAGGATAGTCAGCAAGACTTTGTCTAATGCTAAGAGGTCTCATACAACAACTTGAGTTACACCGAAAGCATACAACTATCGGCAAGTCCAAACACACTCGCTGAGACGTTATGCCGAACAAGGAAAGTCATACCGAGCTTCAATCACTAGTTGGCAAGACTTAACACCTTCGCCGAGAGGTTTCTCTGAGATCATTTGTTTCACCGAAACCATCAGCAGTTGCCAGGACATACACCTTTCTCTAGGACTCTTCTCCGAGCTGTCGTATTACATCGAAGACCATCATTCGCCAAGAGCTACACCGAAGACTTCAAAAAAGAGTTCTTGTCGGTGAGACCTTCAACGCTCGCTGAGAAATCTTCCCGAGACCTTGAGTTACCCCAATAGCCAATGGCTATCGGCCAGACTTACTGCTTTCACCAAGACTTCATACCAAAGCCTTTAAGTCACATCGATGTGTTCCACTGTCGACGAGAGAATCAACCTTCGGCAAGACTTCTTACCCAGGCTTCCATGTTATCCCAAAACAACTATTCGCCAAGAGTCATGCCGAACCGATGACCCCACATGCTATCGGTGAGACTTCTGATATTCGATGAGACATCATATCAAAACCTTACGTTACACCGATGATCCCTAACACTGTCACTGAGACATCCTTCAGTCACTAAGATGTTTCTCTGATCCTTTGTGTTACACTGAAGAACGTTTGGATGTGACCTCATTGGCAAGACTTCAATAGTTTGCTAAGACCTCACACCGAGATCAGTATGTTACCGTGAAGACATCAGTAGTATTCCTGTCAGCAAGACAATAACACTTTGCTGAGACTTCTTAGCGAGAACCCTAAGCTATCCCAAAGACCATAGTCACCAAGAGTCTCCTCGATGCAAAATTGAATGGCCTGTCGGCCAGAGGTCTCTCAAGCACTATGAGGTCATAACGAATACACCATGTCACAATGATAGACTCCACAGTGTAACCTTTCGGCAAGATAGTAACAAGGTCACAATGACCTATTCAAAACATGATGATACACATTGCTTGTCGGCTAGACAATAGAAATGTCACAATGACTAAGCTTTCTCAGAGGTTTTAGCCTATGAGATTGAGGCATATTTTCCAACAATCTCCCACTTGACGAAGATCACACAGGAACCTCCAAAGCAACCAGGAACTAAGAACACACTAGCTCCACCAATTCAAACCCTGCAATACTCAAGACACCCAATCAACATGATTCCACAGATAACAGTCCATTAGACAATCTGCAACAAAGACCAAGCAACCAACTGCAACCCACTTTCCAACAAAACAACCGATCATAGCCCTCCAGGAAACCACATAGAACTTCAACATGCTCTCATGCTCCATCAAGAATTCTACTCCAACATCCAAGATGTTCACCATTCAGGCAACAATCCTGTCATCTTCCAACATGCCAACTATGGAAGAAGGATACAAAGCCAGGGTGTATAAGCACCATTCCAACATACACAAGCAAAAGATCCCAGTGACATCTTCAACAAGATACTACTACTAATTCACTGTGCTCAATGCTATATAGAAGCAATTTCAACTTCAAAGCTTCAAACAAAACACAATAGTGAAGTCATTCTCCAAAAACAAGATAAACAACACATCAGTTAGAACAACAATCCTGACTGATTGCTCCCATACAACTGATAAACCTACGCGACTGAAAATAGAACCCGCAACTCATGCTATCCTATCCAATCTCACATACCTCATAGGTATCACCATTAGTAAACTTCTACCAATCCATTAACAATAAATACAAGTTCCAGTGTCAACCAGTTGAAGAAGACAAGACACCTACAGAAACTCCCACTGCTTGAGAAATCCAGATCTGAAAGATCAGAAGGCATCGCAAGCCTACCAATACCAGCACATAGAAAATGTAACCCTGTAGTACCAAATAAAAAACCACAATGATATGCTCAACCTGCAACAAACTACTACAAGAAAGATTTCTCTCATCACAAACCTTCACGACCACAGAGAGAAATTATACCCATCATCTTCCTATAGAACATCCTCCTACATACACTTCTAATAGCCAGTTGTGTCAAGAATGATCTTCTTCACATCCCAAAAGAAAACCTGAACAACATCCATCTGTTTAGTCACCAAGATCAAACCAACTTTAAAAACATGGATGTAAACCTCTCAAAGAAGATCAAGCTAAAAGCATTTCCCATTTTGGGAAATCAGCCCATACATCATCTCCTACCAATTCTCATTAGTAAATGACATAATGCAAAATCTCAAGGAGATAATAAAACTGTACAACTTCCACTATGAATCCTTCAGAACCAAATAATTCAAGATCCATATCATGAAAGTGAACTTAAAATACATCTGAAAGATATAATGAGCCAAATACCTCTCAGATAAACTGAAGAGTAGACCAAGAGTGGGAACAAGAATACTCCTCCAAGATATACAAGCCATTATGACTAATCCAAGAGCAATCTCCTCATAGGTCTCTTATTGAATTCACATTCAACCAAGGTGTAGGCTTCTCGGACTTTCTGCTAATCAACTTTAACAAGAGTAACAAGCAGAAACACTTCTCTCACAAAAGAAAGACAGCCTCACCTTATTCTTCATGTATCCATGAGTACTGGCAACCGATCCTCTCATGCTAAAATTCAACTGCATTACTGCACTATCATGAAGTATCAAGCAAGTAATCAAAAGTATGCAATACACAAAGAATTATCAAACCACTGTCAAATCTCCAATCATCTGAATTAGGAACTTATCAAGACACCATGATCTACACATCCCCATAGGAGATACCATTCTTCAAGTGACTCCACCATTGTCTCAAGTACAATGCATAATGCCAAAACTCCAGTTCACAAACAAGAGTATACCATGACATAAAACAAATAAACTTAAGAACATCACCTGTCAAGCACCACCAACACCTTAGCCAAAGACTCCAAGCATCCTCCAAGATTCCAAGATGTTGCACATCTTCAAATAATGTCCATGCAAAAGTGAAAGAACCCTTCTGCAACACTGAAGAAGACCATTCACCACCATGTGATGAATCCACAGTCATTGCTAGAGTTCCCACTGAAATGTGACACCCGAGCTTTCCAAGCATTATGACCAACTGTTTCAGGTTCCCATATCTGACTACTCAGGTACTCAATAATATCCATCCTCTCATCTCAGAACAATCACACCAATGCACAAGTGACCACAGACAAGGCCAACTAACAAATCTACACCACCAATGAATCAACGTCATGGATAAAAATAGTCCACATCCAAGTTATCTCACTACAGCCAATGGGTAGCTAATCCACCAACCACATAACTCATAGATCACAAACATCGAACATGAAAACCCGTTATCACATTGAAAATTGCAACACTGAGATATCAAAGAGAATAACCACGTAGACAACATGACTCAAGCATCAAATCATGCCAGATCTGATTTTCCAATCATGTCCACAACGAGCACCATAATCAAGGAACTCACAAGCATTACCACAAGAATGTTGAGTGACAAAACACTTACCAACACTCCCATGTAGAGAAAGAGTCATACCTCCTCAAAACCATGCACCAAGCATGCATGGAGACCTACAACTATCTCATCCAACAACACCCAAAAGGATAGTGTCTAGACAATAGCTTAACAACAACTCCACATGATCACAAGTTTTTCTTAACCGTGTAAAACTTGCAAAACCACAGAGCCATGCAAGTACAAATCATCCTTATAAAGAAAACAATGGTTCAAAAGAATCCAGGCCCCTTTTAGGCCAACTTTAAACCACCACCATGTACATGCATCCGAGAAAGAGAGAAAGGCTATTGCAAATCATCTAATGATTATCTCCATAGCCTTCAAGCATTCGAGGTTAATAGGAAATAGTGCTTTCCAACACTAGGAACCACCACCTAGCATAAGCACTTTCTTCCATGACTGAGAAATAATCTAGGCTTCTTCATATCACCCAGGAGCCTGACACACAGACATCAATATGAAAGCTTTACTGCTACATAGCCATAGAGTAAAAAAATCCACCTCATACTTCAAGGTTAAATCTTTACTAGCCAGGAGACACATATCACAACATAATCAACTCCCTTTACCATCTTGACCATCCTTCAAGCTGCATGTTGTCTCAGAATACCACAAGGCTTCCACTCATCAAAGGATCAATTAATCAGTCCATTCCTCCAGATTTCCTCCAGCCAATCAAACTGAGAAATCTTCATAGGAGAAATTCCCAAAACCAACAACTAGAAGAAGGCTCTGATACCACTTGTAAGGAAATCTAGGAGCGCATCTAGTGAAAACTCCATGCAGTAGTGCCTTCGATAAATTTCATTTCGATTAGGTTGCCTCAATGATATGAACAACTATGTCCAAATGCAGAATAGACACAGTTCATTTCTCCATTGATCCATCTAAGAGAAACACAAGTAAATTCAACAGCAAGCATTAATAGATTCTACTGCGAAGCAACAGACATGAAAGATGAAATAGAAAACCAAAACACAAAGATTTACGTGGGGAAAGTCCTTTCGGATAAAAAACCCCACACTCCAAAGATCGATCCATTGTATTATTCAGCAATAGAATGGTTACAATACAAATTCAGGTTCTTAGCCTTTTCAGAGATTCATCTTGTTCGTCTAGATACAACTGGTAGCAAACTATTCCTGAGAGACCAAACAAAGCAATCAGGATCACGAGAGATTCCAATAGCTTGACTCTGCCTCTCAATCCTCTACTTTGACCTCATGGCTTCGGCCTTTTGGCTAGCCACTTGGTCCTTACTCTATAGTTGTCTCTCTGGTTCTCGGCTCTTCAGCCTCTGCCTTAGAATGTCCAATGCATGCTTGTCTAAATTCGTTCTCTTTTTTCAACTGTCAGATCAAAACTCACAAGTTATCCAACCTAGCATCATCAGATGTTTCCAATTCCTTGTGCTTTTGTTTTCCAACTTCCACACAAAAATAGTTCAACAAACGATTCACTTTTGCTTTCTCATATTTTTCCACATTGCACCACGTCAAACAGCCTTCACTCAATCAACATTATGTCGCCTAGAGTCATCGTAGTTTCCAAGATGTTCTATTGAGCTCCATGAGTTTCATCGAGTCACCAAGCAGTCGCCCAGACCTATCGCATTCACCAGGAGATCATAGCAAGTCACCAAAGGTATACCTAAGACACAAGTCATATCAAGCTCCACAGGATAGTCAACAAGACTTTGTTTAATGCTAAGAGACCTCATAGAGCAACTTGAGTTACACCAAAAGCATACAACTATTGGCAAGTCCAAGCACACTCGCTGAGACGTTATGCCAAACAAGGAAAGTCATACCAAGCTTCAATCACTAGTTGGCAAGACTTAACACCTTCATCGAGAGGTTTCTCTGAGATCATTTGTTTTACTGAAACCATCAGTAGTCACCAGGACGTACACCTTTTGCTAGGACTCTTCACCGAGCCGCCGTATTACACCGAAGACTTCAAAAAAGAGTTCTTGTTGATGAGACCTTCAACGTTCACTGAGACATCTTCTCGGGACCTTGAGTTACCCCGATAGCCAATGGCTATCAGCTAGACTTACTGCTTTCGCCAAGACTTCATACTGAAGCCTTTAAGTCACATCGATGTGTTCCACTGTCGGTGAGAGAATCAACCTTCGACAAGACTTCTTACCGAGGCTTCCATGTTATCTCGAAACAACTATTCACCAAGAGTCACGCTGAACTGATGACCCCACATGCTGTTAGTGAGACTTCTAATATTCGATGAGACATCATATTGAAACCTTATGTTACACCGATGATCCCTAACACTGTCGCTGAGACATCCTTCAGTCGCTAAGATGTTTCTCCGATCCTTTGTGTTACACCAAAGAACATTTGGATGTGGCCCTGTCGGCAAGACTTCAACAGTTCGCTAAGACCTCACATCGGGATCAATATGTTACCACGAAGACATCAGCAGTATTCCTGTCGGCAAGACATTAACACTTCACTGAGACTTCTTAGCGAGAACCCTAAGCTATCCCGAAGACCATAGTCGCCAAGAGTCTCCTCAATGCACGATTGAATGGCCTATCGGCCAGAGGTCTCTCGAGCGCTATGAGGTCATAATGAATACACCATGTCACAGCAATAGACTCCACAGTGTAACCTTTCAGCAAGACAATAACAAGGTCACATCGACCTGTTCAAAACATGATGATACACATTGCTTGTTAGCCAGACAATAGAAATTTCACAATGACTAAGCTTTCTCAGAGGTTTCAGCTTGTGAGATTGAGGCATATTTTTGAACAAACATAAACAATAACTATAGCGGATTAGTGAGGTTGCAATACAAGAAATATTGAGACATTGTAGGTAATAACAAAATATTGCAATCTAAATATTGTAGCCAATAACAAGCACACTATGTAGTTTAGTGAAATTTGTAAATGCAATCTACGGTAAGAAGAATGACAGTGACTTCAGATGTGACAGTCAAAAACAGGCTAAGCAGTGACAAGATAATAAAGCTCAAACCTTGCATAGTAAAGAGGAGATTTTAACAATGAGTTTCCTTACCCCCTTGCTGACCTTAAGGGTTTTTCAAATGCTTTTGGTAGTGTTAGACAAGGCAAATGCAATCAGGGAATGACTGTCCAAATGAAGTAACAGTGGTAATCATAGGTTCAATGTTTCTTCTTAGCCATTAATATTGTATAATGGAGGTAGTGGATTGCATGTTTGAGTAGTGTTTTGAGACTCACCAAAGATGGGAGAATAGTGAATAATACCTTGTGGATGTGAAGTAGTGTCAATAAGGTTGAAGGATCTTAAGATCTACAATACCATGAAACAATGAATCCCCTGTAGTAAGTAGGTAGTCTATAGGGCATAGTTTGATTTTATAGAAGGATGCTCATGAAAGGAATCTTCAAGTGATAGTGAGTGAGCTGTTTGAGATTGCAGCTGAGGGTGCAATACCCAGTCTTAAAGGTAGCTAGCAAAGCAGTAAATGTGCAAGAAAATCAAATCATACATAATAAACAATTCACAATGTTATCTTCCATAATGCCTCGAGTTTGAAGACAAAAATATCGTTGTATCTTCATGATGAAAGTGGTGACCTTAATGGTAATTCACTGGCAACCATGATTTTAAAACATGCTATTGTGCTTATGGAGGAAACATTTTAAGCAAGGTAGTGAGTGGTGGTTTGGAACAATAGCAGGTATGAAGGACTTACTTTATATGCATACTATGCAGTCTAGCTTAAGAGAACGTTCTTAGAAGAGATTGAAGGTGGATTATGGAACTCAAGGGTTATCATGAAAAGGATTAAAGCAAAGACTGAGATCTATTTAAAAGCCACAGTCATGAAGATATTAAAGATGTCACATGCAAAACCCTAGTAGCTGGAGTAATGAATACAGTGCCGAAGAGGATAGTGTGTTTGGGAAAATTTAGGAAATCTCCACATTATCTAATTACAAGGAAATACATCATTTATTTCTTTTTTTAATTAAAAGAAATCATTCTAAACCCTATATAGGATACATTGATTCTTCAAAAGCCTCTGAAGGAATTTGAGATTATGCAAATATATGTCAAGTAACATTCATAAGGTTTAGAAAATCTTGATCACTCTCTAGAATAGGCCATTAAACATGGGTTGTGCTTGAATGCACTACATAACTGATATAACACAACCACTCTGTATATCAACTAGAGTTATAGGCTCTTTATTGCAGCAACAGGTAATCACTCTTTGATCATGCTATAATTACATCCTAACCTGTTAAACTTGAGACAACCTGAATGCACCAAATGATGATTGACACCTACATTATACAACCTGAATTAACTACATTATATTAGTGCCTCCATTTCTATCACAACATAGCCACATTAAACTTGGGTCACACATGAATGCATCTTGTATTTGTTATAGCACAACTGTGCCACATGACCAATAGAGTTATAGATCACATAATTACAGTCACAAGAATTTGTTCCTCGGTTGTGATCTTATGGTGATTCCACACAACAAAATCTAGACCTAAAATTCTCAAAACCCTTAACCTTTAAAAATGAAATCTGATGAGATGTTGCTTTAAAATATGATTTTCAAACCTGGAACTACAAATCTGACTTCACAACTGAATTCTGCAAAAAGACAATGGCTACCCTCAACATGGTGATATCTTCTTGAATTTTTTCTGACTTTTCCCAAGAAAATTGTCCTTAGTTCTCCACAAACTGTCTCAAGTAGATCAAAACACTGTCACAATAAATCAGGTGTGAACTCACTTTTCTTTCTGTCGGCCACAATTTGATTTTTTAAAATTTTTCATGTTTGTCAAAAATTCGACGAACCCCAGGTTCGTCAAAATTTCAACGAATGTCAGGGATAAACTTTGAAAAAATTGGAAATTACACATCAAATTTTACAATAACTCGATGAACATTGAATTTTACATATTTCGTTGGACAGTTTCATCGAATTTTGTAGTCAAATGTATTAGTGCTATCAAGCTCAATTGAAACCCTCCATTTTCCCCTTTTGAAAAAATATCAAATGTGATCCTGAGAAGCTATAACTTTTGATAATAGCTCATTTAGGCATGGTGAACATGTGTGCTAGAGGGCTTTTCACGAATCATCTTCATTTGCAAAATATGAAGCATCAAAGTTGACCTCTATGAAAGTTTTCTAGAAATGCATTCTTCCAACAAGATAAAATCCATTTGCAATTGATTTTGAAAAAATATCAAATGACGTCCTGAAGCCCTGGAAATTGGTATGAAGGTAGATTTTGGTGGGGAGAACCAAGATCACCGATTGGTTTTTCATGAAACCCTTTTAGTTGCTTAATATTGTTCTCCAAATTTGACCTACTTGGCAGATTTCACTATGTGCAAACAACAAACCTTCATAGAACCCTTTAACTTGGTCTTTTGAAATTTTGTCAAAACTGATAGTATGAAACTGAAAACTAATGTGTACACTCACATATGATAGATAAACAATCGTGCAAGGTGGTTTTGCATGAAATTGTACTAACTTCATTTTATGATTTTTCAAAGTAGATCACTGGAGTGGATTTTACACTTGTGTTTTTGAGTGCTACAATCTAACTTTTCATCATGGCACCTTCAAATTTTGGCAAAATTTGAAGGTTCCAAAAGTATATTTATGAATTATCAAAATCTATTCTCATTTTGTGTAATTTAATCAATTGGTTTCTACAAGTCAGATTTAAATTATTTTGAATGAATCATAGTGATTTAACGATTTCTTTTGGATAATTGAAGAACCTGGTAAGGAATTATTCCAGCATAATTTATGCAAGTCATAAATTTAGTGAAGTTTTATGCCAGAAATTGAACCTCATTCTCAAAGTGCCTAGCAACTAGAGTTAAGCCAAAGTAGGGAAACACATATTATTCTTGATTTTTAACTCCATTGCCCATTTGGATAGAAGGCACTGATCTGTCACACCCCAGAAAATAAATTTCATAAAAAAAAAAATATGTACACTTTTATTTTTCATACAGTAGGAGTAAAAGAAACTAGCAAGCTATCATCTATTGCATTTATGCCATTGTGATAGATCCATAAATTCAATCAAGTTATACAACTCTAAATTTTCTCCAATTATAAAGCTGCACCCGCCTAGGTCTTGTAGAGCTTGAAGAGAAGGTTCAAATCCATCATTTGGCCTTGTATGCTAGCCAAAAACGTTGTGAGATCTTGGCAACCTCTCATGGTTCAAACCTGCATTTTTGAGACCTAACACCTAGCCCTAATTTCCATTTACATCATCATTGCTAGGCCCCTATGGCCCCATATTGTGCATCCTGAGGCTTAATTTGATCAAAAACCTAATAAAATCAACATAAAAATTGAAATTCTTCACTCCCCAACAATCCAATTGGAAAAAGAGCCCATGTGGGACCAAGTCAGTCATTTGGGTGAATTAGTCCCATCTAGGTGGGACTAAGTCACCCATCCTCACGACTTAGTCCCATTTGGGCTATTTTCAAGGTTTAGATGGGAAAATTTGGATTTTAAGTTTATTCTTCCTTCATGTTAGCCTTTGGGATCAAATTTACAGGAAAATTAGGTGGATTTCCTATAAATACAATCTTCTAAACCCCTATTCATAACTCACTCATTATCTATCCATCATTCATCATGTTCTTAAGTCAAGCAAGCTAGGGTTTTAACATTTTAAGTCATCAAGATAGCTTTTTCAGACATTCAAGGGCATATTCTTCATCTATTTTTATAGAGATTCAAGATATATCATCATAGGAAAGTCTCTAACTCCATTATTTCATGCCCCATTACATTATTTCTCTATTTGGTTGAATTACCTAAAAAGGGGTTTGACCAAGGAAATCCCCCATGTCCTAACAATCAATATTTTCTCCTTCTCTCCTTGTGTGTTTGTAGATTTACATACATTGAGGACTTGGAAATTATTGAAGAATATATTGAAGGTTTACTAGAGTCATCTTCCTCTTTGCAAGGTAAAACATATCCACAAAAAGTCACTTATAGTGTCGAAGATCAAAGTTTCAGAACCAGACACCTGGAGGAACTGAAGTGCAGACCAAGGGCTTCCATTTCCACTTTCAAATTTTCAAAATTTAGAAGTAGACTAAGTCTCCAACAATGGAAACTTAGTCTGACTATACCTATTTTTCTTAAGTTATATAGATTTGGATACCCATTTGGTTGAAACGGGCTCTGGTGTACTTTTCTACATTTGGGACTAAGTCACCCAAAATGGCGTAAGTGTCCCAATAGGTCAAAATTTTAGGATCAATAGCATTTCCAGTCTTCAACACATTTCTAGGTGCATGCTCTATGTTTTATTTCCCTATTATGCTTTATTTGCATTTCCATTCATCTTTCTAGGTGTTTTTGCGTATCACAATGTGTTTTCAAACAAGGTGCATTTATTTAGTTTTTATTTAATAATCAATATCATTTACCAATTTTCTGCATTTAGATAATTTCATTTAGGCATATTTCATCCATATTTCATTAGTATTGAGTGGGGGCACTGCCCATTTTGGCCTACCCCTCTCCTTTTAGGTGAAAAAACCCTAGAAGTGTTAGAGAATCATGGGTGCCAAAATCTTTGTCCATATTTTGGTGAACCCACCTTTAGAATACTTTCTTTTCTAATTTTGGAGTCCTTCATCATCCTAGATTTAGCCTAAATTAACATTTCATTGCATTTTGCATTAAAGTTAAATGGCATTCTAGGGTTTCAAATTTTGCATTAGTGAAAGTGCATATAGGTTGCATTGTTGCATCTTAAATCATTAAAAATTTCTAAAATTTTGTATTTGCATCTTAGATTTGCATCATACAACATAGAAAACATCAAAATCAACCAAAAAAATCTCAAAATTCTAAAAAAAATCCCTACTGGGACTAATTTGCCACCTTGGGCGAATTAGTTTCTTTTCACTCCTAAAACTACCTTTTATAGAACTAAAAACCTTGTTTTTAAGCTTTTGTTTTGCTGCCCTTACCTATCTGTATCAGTTGGCTAAGTTTTTGTAATATGCATTTCATTAGATCTAGCTTAAATTAGCTCATTTCATGTATTGTTCAAATTTAATTTTGCATCTACACCATTTCATTTTCAGATCATTGCATAATCTAACCAAAAAATTATCTTGCTTGAAAACTAAAAATTGCATTCCATTTTACATTCTTACATTGCATTTAAAGTTAGCATAAATTACTTTTTCCAAATATTAGTTTCAATATTCTCCAAGTTTTCAAAAAACAAGTTAGTTGATAAGCATGTTAGTCATTCATTTAATGAATTCCCTAGTTATGAAAGTCTCTCAGTGCAAGAGAGTGAAAATGTCAATGTTTCCCTTAAACTTACACCCTCTCCTATCTCTCCTATCTGTGTGGATTATGTGATAGAAGAGCATACAAACATAGATAACTATGATAATCATATTTGGTCTTCTCACAATAACTCTTCTTTTAATGACGAAGGTATCTTGGTGAAAGAAGATACAATCATTGAGAATCATGAGGATCTTGTTTTTCCTTCTCCTCATCCCCTTTGGGAAGATATTTTAGCACAAGAGAAAGAAATCATAGACACATTCCTAAACATCACCTTACCTAATCTCCATTCTCCTTTGGCTTGTGAGAGTGAGGAAGATGAGATTATAAATGATGAGGATATGTTGGTGCTAGATGATATGGTCTATAACAACCCTCTTTATGATCCTTCTCCTACCTCTCCTATTTTGGAAGACATTAGGGAACAAAGGAATGAAGTCATACATGATCATGATAATCATACTTGTTCTTCTCCTAGTATCTCCCCTAGTTGTAAGGAAGATGCTTTGATGTTAGAAAATACAACCAATGAGAGTCATGATAATCTTAGTTGTCCCTCTTCACCAAAGGAAACCCTTCTTGAGCATGATCATTCGACCATTGATCATTCCCATACTTGTGATGAAGTCAATTTAGAAGAACCAATCCATGAATGTCAAGTACATTTGATTTGTAGTTCTCCTAAAGACTCTCCTCCTAGGGAGAATATCATGGTGCTAGAAAATGGCAACAATAGTAATGTGTCTTCCTTAGCTCATAATAGAAAGGTGATTCTAGATTTCCCTTTATTAGAGATACATCAAACCAAGACCACCAAGGTTATGCACAAGTTTCTATTAGATCCCCCTTGATTAATGGACCCCCTATGTATCCCATCAGACATCCTAAGAATCCTCTAATTCTTTACCCACCATCACACAAGCAACAAACTCACAACAAACCCGAACTTATCCTTTACCCACCTAAGAATAATGTGTCGCAGTAGCCGAGTCATAAAATTGTTTCTCATACATATAACACTAGAAATAATCCACAACCATAACAACCCACCCAAACACCATTACCTTTTCCTAATCCCATTTTTCCTAGAGATCCTTGATTAACTTCGTATGATCTTGTTGA